>ML782418.1:504228-524802 GCA_009831015.1 Picea engelmannii
CCTTTCCATTCCCATTAGAGTTCGATCCTTCGACTCCCAGGTTAACATCCTTTCCTTCCTATTCATCTTCTATTTCAGGGGTAAACTGCACTTTTCCCCACTCCATA
Organism: Picea engelmannii; assembly: GCA_009831015.1. NCBI lineage: Eukaryota > Viridiplantae > Streptophyta > Pinopsida > Pinales > Pinaceae > Picea > Picea engelmannii. The sequence continues at coordinate 504,336 of ML782418.1, forward strand.
CTCGGCGTTGATTAACTGGAGTACTGCCCTCCGTTACCTCTGCACACACACTGTGCAATTAAATTTGAAATTTTTCAGGCCATTTAAACCTTCACAAACAATCCATGATATTTATAACTAATATGAACAAGAACGAAAGACATTTCAACTTCACAAAGTTTTCCAAGCTCTGTCTGGCTCTGCAATTTATGGGGTTTCGGAACTTCAGAATCTCGATCCACGAAGAACTTTGAAATTCTCCAATTTCCCTATCAAGAAATTCCCCCCCCGACAGGAACTCTTCGAGGACTCCCTTCCTTCTATCAGGGTTTTGAAACTGGCAATGTTCTGGTGGGTTGAATCCCCGATTTCTCGATTTCCCGATGCGCTACCTTGTCGTCTTAGCCTCCACCGACTAAGCCTGTAATCCATATGACCGGCTGCTATAAGACCATTGTCTTATGCCCCTTATTGGGGTTTCAGGTTTTGCGGTGTCGAGCTACACATGTACTCGGAACTCCCGATCCTTCGATGTGCTTTGGCCCTCCAAGCCAAGCCCTGGCCAATGTGACCACAATTTCTCAGGACCATAGTCCTACCTCCTGTTGGGGCTACAGGGTTTACGATGTCGTAAAACACTCTACCCCAAGACTCACGATCCTCCGACTGTCGACGCGTTCCTTTACGCATCAGCCCCTGCTATGGGCTCTACACCATGTGACCGCTGACTCGTGACCCTGGCCTTTTCCCTTATCAGGATTCGGGGTTTCGCGAATCGAAATGTGCCAAAACTCTTGACAACGGAATCCCCGATTTCCCGATGAGCTTTGACCTCCATCCAAATGACAGTTGTTCCCCACTGATCGGGGTTTCGCAGATCGCGATTTCAAAGTGTATGAATCACTTGTCATCGGGATTCTAGATATCCCGATGAACTCCAAATGCCAATGAATTTACTCCTTGTCGGGACTTTCCCCGATGGTTCAGATCTCTGCCACGTGTCCACTAAATGACTGGTCCCAATTTCCTCTGAGGTTTGGGACTTGAAATTTCTCGAGTTCCTTGTCCTTAGGAACTCCAATATACCGATTCCTAACTTTGCCCAGGCTCCTGGCACCTGTCCTCCACTAGTTCCACCTGTGGTCCACACGACTCTTTTATCGGGATTTCCTCCGATGGCGCAGATCTCTGGCTCCTCGAGATCTGCTGACACCTTTCCTTCAGATGGACGGCTATGATTATGTCGAGGTTTTGAGGTTTCAATTGTTGAAAAACACTCGACCACAGGATTCTCGATGCGCCTTTGCCTTAGCCCCCTCGGCTATGCCGAGGTCCATGTGACCTCTACCTTGTGACCGTAATCAAACTGCTCATCGGGGTTTTGGGGTTCGGAGTTTCACAACACATGGACTCCTCGTCCCCGCGATTCCCAATTTTCGATCGATGACTCTTCTATCGGGACTTTCCCGATTGTCTGGATTACTGCCACGCATCAACAATGAATGGACGATCCTGATTCAATCTCGAGACTTCGGAACTTTTGATTCCCCGATGACAAAATCCTTTGTCAACTTAAAACCCCAGTAGCCTGTATATCGACGGGTCGCTCTACCTCCACCACGTGTCTCATCTTTTGGACGGCTCAGATCAAATCTCGGGACTTCGCCCAGTGCAAGGTCAAAAAATGCTCACCTACGTGAGTCCGAGTGTCCGGATCTCCGAATTGGACGATCACGCGACACGCGTCCTTCCCTAAATGGATGGCTCAGATTCTCTCTCACTATTTTGGAGATTTCGCCCCTAAATACTAAGGTTTAACCTTTGGGCATCTCCCGACAGATCCAATGACTGTCGGGTTTTCTGACTAAGATCTAACAGCTCAGTCTGTTCTTAACCAAATCGGGATTCCGCGTATCATGATTTTCCAATCCCATGTGCAATATCCAAAGGCTTTAAACCTTGTGCACATTCTCCAGATCTTACGGTTACAAGGGTTCGCCTTCCCTCCCAAATAGATCCTACGGTTCTAACACCATTGGTGTAAAGACCTGTCTTCCCATGGCCATAGACCACACTGGTTACGGTTTCACAACACCGCTATACCTCCTGAGCTTATAGGCACGGTTAAGTAACTCCTATACACTCTGGGCCATAATAGGGTCCGAAATTGGTCCTCCAAACACAATTTCTCCTCTCACCCTCGGTCCAAAGACCACTCAACTGGCCCATCTAGGATCAGTGTCGAAACCTTCACTCTGATACCATTCTGTAGTGTACCTTTTCACTACCGAGGTTTCCAAACCTCTCAGTTACCATTCTATACATGGTTTTTTACAGAATTCGTACAGACATTATAAGCTCATGCATTTAAGCAATTAAACACACTTAAATCTCAGAGTAAAATATATAAGTTGCTACTACAATTAAATAAGCCATAGCATTCAACAGTAATTCATTTACACAGCAGAAAACATGATACATAAACAGCACGGTCATGCACAACATGATTAAAGCATAATTCAAATACTTATCTTTTAACAGTTGTAGAAATCACTGACCAAGTGCAGGCCTTCCACAAACCTCCCAGCCTTAGACCACACTGTTCATCAGCTCAACAGTGGGTCACCCTCGAGCTGGGACCGAGCTCCACCCCAAGGCAAGGAATCCTAGGCTAGGCTGAGGTTACAGGGAATTCAGTCATACACAACCACCAGGAAGAACGCTCTCAAAGAATCTCCCACACTCACTGCCCACAGACCCTCATTCCCCACATGCTTGTTCCACCCCAGGAGAGTGCACCTTCTTTGTCACCTAGACAGTCCTTCGGCTGCCAGTCTCCCTTACCTTGGGTTACAGGAACAGACCGGACCGGAAGTCTCTGGGCTCTATGGCAGCTACAAGGTTCCTTCCAGGAGTTCTCTCCTCCCTTTGTGCACTCTCTCACCTGGAGGGGGTCGCTCATAGTCCAACAAGCCTCACGCAGTCGAGTACTGCATGGTCACAACAACCCACGGGGAAAACAGACACAGGCTTCCCAAACCGGTTCAGCAGTCACAGGATGATCTCACGGTCCTGATTTCGGAACAAGGACTCCACGCACAGGCTAGCTCAACTTCCCCAAATAACAAAGATCCTTCCACTCAAATTCAGCACAGGCTTCCCGTTCAAGGAATGCACACACGGGTTTTCTCAGAGACAGACACAGACTCCACAGCTCTGGACAGGAGTGTACACAGATTCTTCAGGACAAACATAGGCTTTCTTTTCTGTATCAGAATTACACAAGGGTCTCTTACAGACTAGCTTCCCTTGATCCCTCTCAGGACAGTCGGATCGAATGGATGATAACCCCCCCTCATGGCTTACTTCGTCTGTTTTATTTTCATGCACTAGGGTTGACACTTGTCACCTTGGGAACTGCATGCGTTCCATCCGTATGCCTTCCTCCCACCACTTGGGAAATCACGTGTCCTTCCAAAAGGACTTAGGATAAAACCATATGATGCACATATCTTTTTGAAACAATAATAAAATATTATTTTCAGGTTTAAGCCCCTAGGCTTAGCCCCTAGGCTCATCACTCAGCCCCTTTCCCACCTTCCAGCCCCTAGTTCCTTGCCCACTCTGTGGACGCTCAGTCCCCCATCACTCATTCATCGTGATCGGTCTGCACCTGGCGGTGTTTATATTTTATTGATTATTCTGCATACATACAAGTACAACAACAGGCTCCTGGCCTTCAAACACTTAGGCTTCCTAGCCTAACAAACACATAAGCCTTCCAGCTTATACAAAACTTGGCTCACCAACCTATAGAACACATCTACAATTCATTGCATATATCATGGTCTGTAACGGGGCTCGGCCTTGGGGACACTACAATGACTATCCATGTTTTTCTGCCTCATCTCTTCAGATAACAAGGATGAAACTACATCCTCATACTTCAATGTAGATGGAGTGGTACTACCAATTGCTACAACCAGATTATCCCAAGAATCTGGCAAAGAACATAACAAAGTAATACATTTATCTTCTTCTGCAATCGTAATATTAACAGAGACAAGTTGACTTACCAGAGTATTAAAGGAATTTAGATGTTCTCTCAAACAATCTCCATCTTCCATCCTAAGATGAAACAGCTTCTTTTGAAGAAACAACTTCTTTACCATGGACTTTGATTGATACAAATTCCCTAACTTATTCCATAGTTCCTTGGTTGTAGATTCTTCGAGGACATTCAACAACATCGAATATGCCAGGCAAAGTCGAATAGTACTCCTTGCCCTTTTGTCCAACTTCTCTCGATATTCCTTTGACATACCAATAGGTGGTGTACTAGTAGGTTGTGTACCAGTCATCTGTGTGCTAGTAGCTTGCGTACCAGTAGGTTGTGTACCAGGATCCACAACGATCCATTGTTCTTTGTCTACAAGAAGGTCCTCCATCTTGAGCTTCCATAGCTCAAAGTTTTTACCATTGAACTTCTCTATCTCGATTCTATAAGAGCTTGCCATTCCTATTTATACACTCGAATAACCACTGCAAAATCTCCCACTAAACCCAGGTTTATCACAGACCCAAGATAAACTTGATCTATCAAGACCGAGCCAAACCCTCAGCAACAAAGGCATCCCTTTGAAGCCAAAAATGTGCTCTGATACCACATGTAAGTTTTAAACTTGTGAAGTAAAGCAATGCATATAGATTCTTAAGAAAAATAGAGTTTAATCAATGGCTCATACACATATTACACAGAGATTTATACCAGAAACCCTCAACCGGGGAAAACCTCTATTATATTCACTATATCAAATTTCACCATTCACCATACAATATATACAATGTTTTTAGGTATTTCGTAGATACCAAAACCCTAATCCATTAATTCAGGATTAATTTAGAAAACCGCTAAAAAAACAAAAGGGCACACACACACACACACATGCAAAGAATATAACACATACCCAACATTTCGATCTATGTCTCCTAAAAAGTAGGGAATATGCTAAAAATAGACATATTTATCTATCCATGAAAACCTATGAAAACTATATCTATGAAGCAAGAAACACCATTAAATCAATCCTATACCTGAACTCGTATGGGAACCAACCCTAGCTCATGCCAAGCTATCTCTAGAAAAAATATATGAACGCCATCCAAATAAGATATGTTGGCTCTTAACCCTCAGGATTTGCAAGTGAGAAAATCTAAGGGGTTAACAAGAGGTAGCGGCATAAGAATATCAAATTTATGGGAATAATATCATTAGTTTACCACATTCTGTAACATCCACGGCTATCATGGGTCAGGTAATGCTACCAACACAACCTTAAAGTTGCCTTTTACTGCTTTGATCTGTGACATCTCTAGCCTTAAACTACTGGGCTATGCCACACAGAGTTACTTGCGAAAAAAAATACACATCCATATAAACATAGAATGACTATTCTACATATATATAACATAATAATATGGAAATAACAGTAAGCCTACACATGCAACATATACAACATACACAGGCAATACTCATCAATTACAACATGTGTACCATTACACATCATGTAAATGAACATAAAAGCAGTACTTATCTTTTATTAGAATACCACCAACTGCATGCAGACATTCCACAAACCTCCCATCCATAGACCACGCTGCTCATCATGCTCAGCAGTGGGTCACCCCTGAACCGGGACTAAGCTCCACCCAGGGCAAGGGAATCCTAAACTAGGATGAGGTTACATGAACATTGCACAGTGCAACCAGAAGGATTCTCTCCAGGAGCCTTCTTACGCCCACTACTCACGGACTCTTATTCCCCACATGCTTGTTCCACCTGGGAGTATACACCTTCACTATCACATAGTCCATTGGTTGCTTCACCACCCTCTCAAGGTTTCGCCAATAGGTTGGATCAAGAATTCTCAAAGCTTCGTAGTCAGTGTTGGACTCTCTCTATGAGAAAACCACTTCCCAGCAAACTCTCTCACCTAGAGAGAGTTGCCCACAAGCCTGACAACCTGCTTCTTCAACTCCATTTCCGCACAAGGAGGACAACAACAAGTCTCAGCAAGGAACAGACTGCGGCCGCAAGCCACACTCAACCAAGGAACTGCATTATCACATCAGCCAACAATTCTGACACACACGGCACAAACAAATACTGGATGCTCAGGCTTCACAGAAGACATGACTCGGTCCATGGGTTCAGACGGAGGATGGAAGAATGGACAACGAACAATCTTCCTGTGAGGTTTTCCTTCATTGTGTGCAGGTATGCATAGGCAGACACAGAGGAAAAACGGTTCAGATGAACCCAAACCCAGCAAACTCAGGCGGAGGATGACAGAATGAGAGAGAAAACCCAGGCAGAGGATCGAATAATGACCCGCAAATCCCCAACATAGCTGACGCTTCATCTTTTAACTACATGCGCCCAGGTAGACACTTGTCTCCCTGGAGATGCATGTGTTCCCTTTTGCACACATTCCTTTTCAAAGAACTTAGGAAAACACTTGGTCAATTGTCCACCTTAGCCTTTAGGAAATAATAATAAATTATTATCCCCTTTAGAGGTAAGCCCCCTAGCTTAGACCCTAGGCCCACACACTTAGCCTCCTCCCTTACCCAACTTTGTGGAAGCTTAGTCCCCCATCACTCTTTCTTCGTGGTCGGTCTGCACACAACAATGTTTATATTTTATTAATGATCTGCATAATTACATAAACAAAATTAGGCTCCTCACCTTTAACACCTAGGCTCTCCAGCCTAATCACCAAATAAGCCTCCTAGCTTATTATAACTCGGCTCACCAGCCTACAAAACATGATTACAATACATAATATAACTAGGCTCATCCTTGGAGATATTACACATTCTCTATCAAATGCAAACTTTCTTATGTATAAGCAAGAGAAGAGAATTATATATTGACATCCTAAGTATGAACCTTGAAGAGGTGTGATTGTAAGATCAATTTTGGACGAAGAAACAAATAGCATCAATGTTTGCACCCATATCAAAATGGAACACAGACAAAATTATGTGAATGAGGCAGATACACTATCCAAAAACATAATGAAGCATTACTCTTGTTAGCAAGTCACCCTCAAACTACAAGAGGATAAGCCCAATACCCATCAAAATGTAAATGTATTGAAATGATTTGAGTAGGTGGATTAGTAAGACTGCAGGGAGAGGAAAATATAACAAAAGTAATTGCAGATCAGTTGGGATCATTGGGCTATGGATTCATAAGTATCGTGAATAATGAAGGAATTTAAACTTCCTATCAGACAAAAGGATTTATGTGGTGATGAGGAGACAGAAGACAGAATGTGTCTGAGTGATAAATGATGAAACATGGGCAAGATGACAACAAATCCTCTATCGCCTCAGGAATCCATAGATCAAAGATGATACCTCCAGAAGAGAAGAAAAACATAAAATGTATGAGTAATGAACCATGAAAGATGGGCAAGATGACAGCAAATCCTCTACCACCTCAGGAATCCATAGATCAGATAGATTACATCCAAACAAGAAGAAAAATAACAAGCGGTTGGCAATGAACCATGAAAGATGGGAAAGATGACAACAAATCCTCTATCGCCTCGGGAATCCATAGATCAAAGATGATACCTCCAGAAGAGAAGAAAAACATAAAATGTATGAGTAATGAACCATGAAAGATGGGCAAGATGACAGCAAATCCTCTACCACCTCAGGAATCCATAGATCAGATAGATTACATCCAAACAAGAAGAAAAACAACAAGCGGTTGGCGATGAACCATGAAAGATGGGAAAGATGACAACAGACCCTCTACCACCTCAGGAATCCATAGATCAGAGAGATTACATCCAGACAAGAAAAATAGAACATCATGTAAACTAAGAAGACAGTCTGATAAAAACAACTCAAAGAAATTTTCAATAACATAATATTTACAATTCAATCCCTCGGGCCTACAAACTGAAAAATACAAAGCCATGCTCCTAAAACTCTCTCGGCTCTCTAGCCTCTGAACANTTAGTCCACAAATGCTAGGAGTGTGACCTGGCCATCTCATTCAAAGATTTTGTCAGCACATCCTTCTGCTAGACTGTGTGTGTCCTCTCATATCAGACGCAAGCTTAGACCAATATGGGTATGCAAGAAGAAACCATCCATCATGGTACCTCATACTGACAGCTCTGTCTCCTCGACCATAGCCTCCACGCCTTCTATTTATGGACTGAGCTGAGGTTTCATCTACCAATACCTTTCCATTAACTAAATCCTCCTCAGGATTGGAGCGTGGATTAACGCCTAGGGGGCGGCCACGTGATGCTATCGGATTTGAAATTATATAAGCACGTGATTGTGGAGACATCAAGGGAGGTTTGGATCCACACTTCTTTTGAGCCCGCAATTCACCACCTTTCTCCATGTAGCTCTTTTTCTATACCATGGTTTGAATTGCGAGACCGCTCAAGAATTTTATCATTCGATCATGTTCTGTCCCTGCAATGAAACGTGGTCATTGATCTGGTCGTGATCTCTGATAATTTAGCGCTCCTGCTAAATTTTAATCGCCCGCCAACTCTAGGATCCTTCTAATTGTGATTAGTGATGGCGCTACTTTTCTCCAATATGCCCCAGTCTTTGATGCCACAACATGGTCTTCTATTCAGCGACAGTATTGGTCTTTTCTCCTTCATTTCTCTGCTCAGGGACAACAGAACTGTTACACCCATTAGTATAAGTGCTTCCCAACAACTTGTACATAGTTCCACATCGAACTCCCCTCATCAACACCATTACTCCTCATACCATCTTGCAAGTGCCCTTTCCCAATACAATATCCACTCCTGCATCATCCAACTTGCTTATAGATATTAGGCTCCTGGATAGTTTTGGAATTGCAGAACCCCATGGAGAGTTCTAATCCTTCCATCTTTTAGTAGCAACTTAACCCTTCCATGTCCCATGATTCTGGCTATCGAGTCATCTCCTAAGAATACATCACCACCATCATATTTTTCATATTCATAGAACCACTCCCTGTGAGGAGTCATATGATATGACACACCTGAATCGATCAACCATGCATCATGGTCTACATGTGTACTTGTAGATGTTAGGTAAACATCACCCACTTCTTCAGTGGAGGTTTTCGCCTCTATGGAAAAGGTACTATCATATCCCTTTGGTTTATCAACCTTCTTAGACTTGCAATCTTTCTTATAATGCCCTGTTTTACCACACTTCCAACATTTTCTAAAATATTTTCTTGAAGACTTAGATCTACCTATAGATTTAGATCTCCCCCCCAAAGGCTTACTAGGATTCCTTTCTTGGGTATGACCTATTACAAATAAAGCATATGTGCTATGACTATCCATGTTTTTCTGCCTCATCTCTTCAGATAACAAGGATGAAACTACATCCTCATACTTCAATGTAGATTGAGTGGTACTACCAATTGCTACAACCAGATTATCCCAAGAGTCTAGAAAAGAACATAACAAAGTTATACACTTATCTTCTTCTACAATCATAATATTAACAGAGACAAGTTGACTTACCAGAGTATTAAAGGCATTTAGATGTTCTCTCACAGAATCTCCATCTTCCATCCTAAGATGAAATAGATTCTTTCGAAGAAACAACTTGTTTACCATGGATTTTGATTGATACAAATTCCCTAACTTATTCCATAGTTCCTTGGTTGTAGATTCTCCTGGGACATTCAACAACATCAAATCTGCCAGGCAGAATCGAATAGTACTCCTTGCTCTTATGTCCAACTTCTCCCAATATTCCTTTGACATACCAGTAGGTGGTGTACTAGTAGTTTGTGTACTAGTAAGTTGTGTACCAGTTGTCTGTGTGCTAGTAGGTTGCGTACCAGTAGGTTGTGTACCAGGATCCACAGCGATCCATTGTTCTTTGTCTACAAGAAGGTCCTCCATCTTGAGCTTCCATAGCTCAAAGTTTTTACCGTTGAACTTCTCTATCTCGATTCTAGAACAGCTCGCCATTCCTCTTTATACACTCGAATAACCACTGCCAAAGCTCCCACTAAACCCAGGTTTATCACAGACCCAAGATAAACTTGATCTATCAAGACCGAGCCAAACCCTCAGCAACAAAGGCGTCCCTCTAAAGCCAAAAACGTGCTCTAATACCACATGTAAGTTTTAAACCTGTGAAGTAAAGCAATGTATATAGATTCTTAAGAAAAATAGAATTTAATCAATGGCTCATACACATAGTACACAGAGATTTATACCAGAAACCCTCAACAGGGGAAAACCTCTCTTATATTCACTATATCAAATTTCACCATTCACCATACAATATATACAATGTTTTTAGGTATTTCGTAGATACCAAAACCCTAATCCATTAATCCGGGATTAATTTAGAAAACTGTTAAAAATAGCAAAAGGGCACACACACACACACACATGCAAAGAATATAACACATACCCAACATTTCAATCTATGTCTCCTAAAAAGTAAGGAATATGCTAAAAATAGACATATTTCTCTATCCATGAAGACCTATGAAAACTATATCTATGAAGCAAGAAACACCATTAAATCAATCCTATACCTGAACTCATATGGTTACCAACCCTAGCTCATGCCAAGCTATCTCTAGAAAAAATATCTGAACGCCATCCAAATAAGATATGTTGGCTCTTAACCCTCAGGATTTGCAAGTGAGAAAATCTAAAGGGTTAACAAGAGGTAGTGGCACAAGAATATCAAATTTATGGGTATAATATCATTAGCTTACCACATTCTGTAACATCCACGGCCATCATGGGTCGGGTAATGCTACCAACACAACCTTAAAGTTGTCTTTTACTGCTCTGATCTGTGACAGCTCCAACCTTAAACTACTGGGCTATGCCACACAGAGTTACTTGCGAAAAAACATACACATCCATATAAACATAGAATGACTATTCTACATATATATAACATAATAATATGGAAATAACAGTAAGCCTACACATGCAGCATATACAACATACACAGGAAATACTAATCAATTACAACATATGTACCATTACACATCATGTAAATGAACATAAAAGCGGTACTTATCTTTTATTAGAAGACCATTGACTGCATGCAGACCTTCCACAAACCTCCCAGCCATAGACCACACTGCTCATCATGCTCAGCAGTGGATCACCCCAGAACTGGGACTAAGCTCCACCCAGGGCAAGGGAATCCTAGAGTAGGATGAGGTTATAGGAACACTGCATAGTGCAATCGGAAGGATTCTCTCCAAGAGCCTTTTTACGCCCACTACTCACGGACTCTCATTCCCCACATGCCTGTTCCACCCGGGAGTATACACCTTCACTATCACACAGTCCATTGGCTTCTTCACCTCCCTCTCAAGGTCTCGACAACAGGCTGGATCAGGAATTCTCAAAGCTCCGTAACCGGTGTTGGACTCTCTCTACGAGAAAACCACTTCCCAGCAAACTCTCTCACTTGGAGAGAGTTGCCCACAAGCCTGACAACCTCCTTCTTCAACTCCATTCCCGCACAAGGAGGACAATAGCAAAGCTCAACAAGGAACAAACGGCGGCTGCAAGCCACACCCAGCCAAGGAACTGCATGGTCACATTAGCCAACAATTATGACACACATGACACAGAAAAATATGGGATGCTCGGGCTTCACAGAAGACATGACTCAATCCATGGGTTCTCACTGGGTTCAGATGGAGGATGGAAGAATGGACATCGAACAATCTTCCTATGAGGGTTTCCTTCACTGTGTACAGGTATACATAGGCAGACGCAGAGGAAAAACGGTTTAGATGCCCTCAAACCCAGCAAACTCAGGTGGAGGATGACAGAATGAGAGAGCCAACCCAGGCGGAGGATCGAATAATGACCCACGAACCCCCAACACAGATGACGCTTCATCTTTTAACTGCATGCGTCCAGGTAGACACTTGTCTCCCTGGAGCTGCATGTGTTCCCTTTTGCACACGTTCCTTTTCAAAGAACTTAGGAAAACACTTGGTCAATTGTCCACCTTAGCCTTTAGGAAATAATAATAAATTATTATTCCCTTTAGATGTAAGCCACCTAGCTTAGCCCCTAGGCCCACACACTTAGCCTCCTCCCTTACCCAACCTTGTGGAAGCTTAGTCCCCCATCACTCTTTCTTTGTGGTCGGTCTGCACGCAACGATGTTTATATTTTATTGATGATCTGCATAATTACATATACAAAATCATGCTCCTCGCCTTTAACACCTAAGCTCTCTGGCCTAATCACCAAATAAGCCTCCTAGCTTATTATAACTCAGCTCACCAGCCTACAAAACATGATTACAATACATAATATAACTGGGCTCATCCTTGGAGATATTACACATTCTCTATCAAATGCAAACTTTCTTATGTTTAAGCAAGAGAAGAGAACTATATATTGACATCCCAAGTATGAACCTTGAAGAGGTGTGATTGTAAGATCAATTTTGGACAAAGAAATGAATACCATCATTGTTTGCACCCATATCAAAATGGAACACATACAAAATTATCCACATGAGGTAGATACACTATCCAAAAACATAATGAAGCATTACTCTTGTTAGCACTAAGATCCACCCTCAAATTACAAGAGGATAAGCCCAATACCCATCAAAATGTAAATGTATTGAAATGGTTTGAGTAGGTGGATCAGTAAGACTGCAGGTAGAGGAAATTTTAACAAAAGTAATTGTAGATCAGTTGGGACCATTGGGCTATGGATTCATAAGTATCGTGAATAATGAAGGAATTTAAACTGCCTATCAAACAAAAGGATTTATGTGGTGATGAGGAGAAAGGAGACAGAATGTGTCTGAGTGATAAACAATGAAACATGGGCAAGATGACAACAAATCCTCTACTGCCTCAGGAATCCATAGATCAAAGATGATACCTCCATAAGAGAAGAAAAATATAAAATGTCTAAGTGATGAACCATGAAAGATGGGCAAGATGACAGCAAATCCTCTACCACCTCAGGAATCCATAGATCAAATAGATTACATCCAAACAAGAAGAAAAACAACAAGCGGCTGGCGATGAACCATGAAAGATGGGAAAGATGACAACAGATCCTCTACCACCTCAGGAATCCATAGAACAGAGAGATTACATCCAGATAAGAAAAATAGAACAGCATGTAAACTAAGAAGACAATCTGATAAAAACAACTCAAAGATTGTGTGTGTGCTCTCCTGTCAGATGCAAGCTCAGACCAATATGGGTATGCAAGAAGAAACCATCCATCATGGTACCTCGTACTAACGCTCTGTCTCCTCGACCATAGCTTCCACGCCTTCTATTTATAGACTGAGCTGAGGTTTCAGCTACCAATCCCTTTCCATTAACTAAACCCTCCTCGGGATCGGAGCACGGCTTAATGCCTAGGGGGCAGCCATGTGATGCTATTAGATTTGACGTTATATAAGCATTTGATTGTGGGGACGTCAAAGGCGGTTTGGATCCACACCGCTTTTGAGCCCCCAATTCACCACCTTATTCCACGTAGTTCTTTCGCTATACCATGGTTTCAATTGCGGGACCGCTCAAGAATTTTATCATTCGAGCATGTTCTATCCCCGCAATGAAACGTGGTCATTGATCTGGTCGTGATCTGTGATCTAGACACCTCTACTAATTTAGCGCTCCTGCTAAATTTTAATCACCCGCTAACTCTAGGATCCTTCTAACTGTGATTAGGGATGGCGCTACTTTTGAGGTTGAACCATAACACCTCATGGAGGATGATCTCTTGATGCTGAGGTGGTGGCCTGATGTCACTATGTTGATGTGTCATAAAAATAAGGCTGACATATGTCAGGGCTAGATGGAAGCCACTTGTGTCCACGGATGAGCGCCAATTGTTGAGTTGAAAAACACCCGCGAAGTGGTTGGGTCCGCAGCGACGTGTCAGTCGGACATTACTTCAGGACTTCGAGCCTTCAGGTGATACTACTATAAATATCGATGGCTCATGTTGATTTGAGACCAACGGTCCACAACTACTTCAGGAGTTCGGGCTTCAGGATTTTGGGTGATATTCCTTTCTTTCTTGCTCACACAATCCTCTGAAGTGTCAAATTCCTGAAGTGATAGATCTAGTGACGCATGGCCTCTTGATTTGGACGCCCGAGATTTACTTTGGGAGTTCGAGCTTCGGGATTTTTCTCCTGCTTGCTCATGCAATCCTCTGAAGTGTAGAATTCCCGAAGTGAGAGATATGTCGATGCATGGGCTCTTGATTTGGACGGCCAAGATTTACTTCGGGAGTTCGAGCTTTGGGATTTTTCTCCTCCTTGCTTGTGCAATCCTTCAAAGTGTCAAATTCCTTAAGTGAGAGATTTTTCGATGCGTTTCCTTAGCCTTCAATGTCTTAGATTTACTTCGGGACTTCGGGACTTCTGTCTAGTCACTAATCCTTGCACAATTTTTACATGTCGAATACACGTGATTCATTGATCTGAACTTCTCCTGGGATCTCCATTATTGAAAATTAAACCCGACCACTGCTTGTATTTCAAACCCGAAATGGACTGCTTTTGAGTCCTACGCTTGGAAATTTCTTGTGCAACAAAGGACTTGGTCATCCTGCGACCCTTGACAACTTTATGTGATAACATTTGGCTCTGCATGGGATGGTGTTCTCCCTGTAAGCTACCAAGAACAAGCAGTTCTAGTCTCCTTATCTGTTGAGTTGTGGAGTCAAGCTCAAATACATTTTGTTGAAGGCAACTGGCTGACATGTACAATATTCTACTTACAAAAAGAAAACAAACACATGTGCTCCAGAAGGAGCTTATTTATGTACAATCCTAGACTATCTGATTTTTTACAATGTGCTAGGTGAAAGCAAACTTCCACCATAGCCACCCAAACTGTTTGGTAATATAATTCTTCTTTTCACTGCAAATGATCCACAAAAGGTAAGGGAAGTATGACAGCAGAATGAAAACATGTTTTGGAGCACTGAAAATACCCCCAAATGGTTATAAGATGAATAATTTTGCAGGCTTCAATGCTTTTGGAAAACTCAACTCCATATATAACCCTACATGGTCATAAAATTTGTAATAAGGCACGCTAAACTAGTAATAAATCACCTCCTTTACTTCATTATTTCTCACATGTTGTTTGGTGTTCTCAGAGTGTATAGGCGGATAAAGGATTGATGCAAGTTGTCTAATCCCAAGTGATATTTTCTCATTTACAAGTGTTGGAAATGAGATGAGCTGCACATTTAGCTCTTCCTTTTCTCCTTCATGGCCCTCCCAATAATCAGGTTCATGATTATTATACACATGAACCATGCTACAAGGTTCCAAATAAGTCATGAAAAAGCTCTGCTCTTCATCATCTTCACTGGGATATTCATCAAAAAATGGTTTTTTTTGGTCAGCATTTGAAACAAATTCTTCATCATAAGCAGGGCTGCCAAAAAAATCTGCATCAAGGACAGGAATATCCTCTGCATTTTCTCCATAAGAGCAACAAACAACATCTACCTTCAATTCTAAAAAGCTAGGAAAAAACAGAGAGAAATATTCCCTAGTTATTTTAACTAGCTTATCATCTATCTCAGCTTCACAGTCAGGAGAAATATCTACTGCAGAATACACTTGCTCTTCATCATCAGAATATTCAAAAGAGAGATGTTGATCTTCATGAACATTTAAAACAATAGATACATTTGATATGATGCCAGACGTTTTTGTGTTATTGTTAACATAATGAATATCATTCAACACCTCTTGATCTTTATGATAAATGTTTTCTTCTTCATTAAATGCTTCATCACAAACCTAGCTTTCATGACTAGAAGAATATTTATGGAGCAAAGAAAACTTATGACAACCATTTTCATAAAGATACTCAGCTGAAAAATACTCTTTACAAAACTAATTGAAAGTTACATGAAAACCTGTCAAAGAGTTGATGCTTGCAATGGGAAGAGATTGACACCAATCACGAGCAATCCCTTATAATGAATACCTGAAAATATTAATCTGAACATATTCATGCACGATATGAAGTTGATGAATAAAATCATGAAAATCTAGCAAATGTTGAGTTGGTACCTCCCATTATTCTCCTCAAAATTTAGGAAGGCTACTTTCCCATTCATCTCTACTAGGCACTTGATTAGGGAAACCAACTATCTTTGAAAAATCACAGAAAGCATACCTCTGAGCTAAAATCTTGTCCATTTCAAACCAATGGAGTCGCCAATATATTATTGAACAATGGAGTCGCCATGGTGAAAGATGAGCAGTCAGAATAATGTGTCCAGCCTCAGTTCACCATCTAAAACTGGATCTAATTGTTGTCATTCTCCCAAGGAAGATATCTTCACTTCCATCCCTGGCAATGGTGCCATTAATGTTAGCACTGAGAGTCACCCTCGAACTGCAAGAGGATAAGCCCAGTACCCATCAAAATGTAAATGTATTGAAATGGTTTGAGTAGGTGGATAAGTAAGACTGCATGGAGAGGAAAAGATAATAGAAGTAACTGTAGATCAGTTGGGACCGTTGGGCTATGGATTCATAAGTAGCATGAATAATGAAGGCATTTAAACTGCCTATCAGACAAAAGGATTTATGTGGTGATGAGGAGAAAGAAGACAGAATGTGTCTGAGTGATAAACGATGAAACATGGGCAAGATGACAGAAGATCCTCTACTGCCTCAGGAATCCATAGATCAAAGATGCTACCTCCAGACGAGAAGAAAAACATAAAATGTATGAGTGATGAACCATGAAAGATGGGCAAGATGATAGCAAATCCTCTACCGCCTCAGGAATCCATAGATCAGAGATATTGCATCCAAATAAGAAGAAAAACAACAAGCGTCTGGTGATGAACCATGAAATATGGGCAAGATGATAGCAGATTCTCTACCACCTCAAGAATCCATAGATCAGAGAGATTACATCCAGACAAGAAAAACAGAATAGCATGTAAACTAAGAAGACAGTATGATAAAAACAACTCAAAGGAATATTCAATAAAATAATATTTACAATCCAAGCCCTCAGGCCTACAAACTAAAAAATACAGATCCCTTCTCCTAAAACTCTCTTGGCTCTCCAGCCTTTGAACACCCCCCCCCCCTAAATCCTAAACTAATCTATTTATATTCATATCAGTCAACAATTGTCAGGAGTGTGACCTGACCATCTCATTCAAATCTTTCATTTGCACATCCTTCTGTCAGACTGTGTGTGTGCTCTCCTGTCAGATGCAAGCTCAGACCAGCATGGGTCTACAAGAAGAAACTGTCCATCGTGGTACCTTGGGTTGATAGCTCTGTCTCCTCGACCATAGCTTCCATGCCTTCTATTTATGGACTGAGTTGAGGTTTCAACTACCAGTCACTTTCCATTAACTAAATCCTCCTCGGGATCGAAGCATGGCTTAATGCCTAGGGGGCAGCCACATGCTATTGTGGGATTTGACATTATATAAGCACGTGATTGTGAGGCCGTCAAAGGCGGTTTGGATCCACACCACTTTTGAGCCCGCAATCCACCACCTTCCTCCATGTAGCTCTTTCGCTATACCATGGTTTCAATTGTGGGACCGCTCAAGAATTTTATCGTTCAAGCATGTTTCGTCCCCACAATGAAATGTGGTCGTTGATCTGGTCATGATCCACGATTTGGGCGCCTCTTCTAATTTAGCGCTCCTGCTAAAGTTTAACCACACGCCAACTCTAGGATCCTTCTAACTGTGATTAAGGATGGCGCTACTTTTGGCGTTGAACCATAACACCTCGTGGAAGATGATCTCCTAATGTTGACGTGGTGGCTTGACGTCACTTTGTTGACGTGTCATGAAAAAAAGGGTGACACCTGTCAGGGCCATATGGAAGCCACTTGTCTCCACGGATGAGTGCCAAGTGTTGAGTTGAAAAACACCCGCAGAGTGGTTGGGCCCGTAGCGACGTGTCAGTCAGACGTTACTTTGAGACTTCAAGCCTTCAGGTGATATTGTTGCAAAGATCGATGGCTCATTTTTATTTGAGACCAATGGTCCACAACTACTTCGGGAGTTAGGGCTTCGGGCCTTCGGGTGATATTCCTTTCTTGCTTTCTCGTGCAATCCTTTGAAGTGTCGAATTCTCGAAGTGAGAGATCTAGCGACGCATGGCCTCTTGATTTGGATGGTCGAGATTTACTTCGGGAGTTCGGGCTTCGAGAGTTTTCTCCTTCTTTCTCGCGCAATCCTCTGAAGTGTTGAATTCCCGAAGTGAGATATTTGTCAACACGTGGCCTCTTGATTTGGATGGTCGAGATTTACTTCGGGAGTTCGAGCTTCGGGAGCTTTCTCCTGCTTGCTCGCACAATCTTCTGAAGTGTCAAATTCCCAAAGTGAGAGATTTGTTGATGCATGTCCTCAAAATTCAATGGCTTAGATTTACTTTGACAGTTTAGGACTTCTGTCAAGTCGTTAATCCTTGCACAATTTTGACATGTCGAATACACGCAAGCCGCTGATCTGAATTGCTCCTGGGATCTATGTTGTTGAAAATTGAACCCGACCACTGCTTGTATTTCAAACCTGAAATGGACTTCTTTTGAGTCTTGTGCTTGGATGTTTCCTGTGCAACAAATGACTTGGTGGTCCTGCGACCCTTGACAACTTTATGTGATAACAAATCCCAATCTCTAACCCGTTGGATTTCTTGCCAACTATTGATTGTACTAAACAATTACTCTGGATATCGTTTAACTCACAAAGTGAGCATGCAAGCCTAAGGCCCTAGTATTGATCCTTGCTCTGATACCATAGTGTAACACCCTATCTATTAACATAGGAAACACATACCGAACATAGGATAATGGTCAATAAATTTAAAAGTAATTTAACTTTAGTTTTGAAAGAAAACAACATTTGTGTAGCAAAAGTTCTGGAATACATGTTCTCTGAAATAAAAGACTTGAAGGGATAGAAAATAGATCTCATAAAACACTTATAAGAACTATAGAAACACACAAAAAAAAAATCAAAGATTGATGACTTATAAGAACTAAAAGATCCCATAAAAATAAAGAACAAAAACTTATACAACAAAACCCATCAGAAATAAGAAAAACCCCAAAACCTAACTTTCTCACAGGGACATTCCCAACACAACTCAACATTCCATGTACTTCAAAGGCCTTCCTATTGGTAATTTCAATTTAAATAAATCATGTCATTGGAGGCCATGCAAAGACATATATAAATACACTTGTGCACGTATTTTATATAGTTGATGTATCTAATATCATATCTGAATTTTCATAAAATTATCAACAATGCAGTTAGAATAAAATTAAAATATGAAACTTTATAAACCTGCAACTTTTACTAACAGACACACTCCTTCCTCCAGAACAAACTAATTCTTGCTAGAAAATCACATCATGTATATTTTGTAGCATCAAACTAACTCCAAGAGGCAACCTCAAACCCATACATGTTGAACTCTTCCAAGCTATCAACATGTGCTTGGTCAATTGTGCCAATTACTAGATATTGAAAAGAACCATAGAAAGTTATCTCCTTACATTGTTTCAAACAATGTGAAATATCATGGCTCTGAGATGCATCCTTAATGTGTATTTCAAAAGCCAAAACACAATGCGTATAGTGCATAACAAAGAAAGTATCAATGAGAGAAGCAATACCATCAAATAATAGGCACATCTACTTGTTTATAACAAGGAATTGAACTAACAGAAGAGATAACACACATCAAGAAGGCCAATATTATCCTCTCTTACACATTCTCCCTTGTGAGAGTTCTTTTATGATCTAGGATACACAAAAAATTATGGTATTTTTCTCCCAAGTCTGGGTTCCAAATTGATTCCATATTTCATATTTAACCCCAGATTCTCCATGTTGATTTCTTTGTAGTAGGACATATTTACTGTGAATACACATGATCCTTGATCTAGCCATCTCAGTTTTTATTAACTCACTTTAGCCATGTTGATCCTCTTTTATGGTTCTTCCCATAATAAATTTTTAGTATTGGCTAAGATATTTGGGGGTCATGTTCCTTGGGGGATCTATTTCCAAACTATATTACTCTTAATATTCTTTCAATGTTTTGGAATCAGATATTTTTGTTCTTAGTAGTTTCTTTTCTATTGTTGAGAATCAAGACATTTCTTTGGAAAAAATACTTATGCATGGGAACAGGAAGCCTCCATGGGTTCAAATATATTAAGTCCAAAAATTCTAAATTACATTTTATGATCTCTAGTTGGCCAATTTCCCCCCCCTCAAATTTTAGAATCGTCTTACATGTCGATGGAATTGGATTCTCTTGACATTGTTTTGAGTGTTCCTTTGAGGTTTTGTAATTCCATTCAACCAATTTCAGTGAATTTGAGAGAGTTTTAACTTGTGTAAGGATATGTAGAGATGAGATAAGA
>ML782418.1:536268-560654 GCA_009831015.1 Picea engelmannii
GCCAATCTTGCATAGCTTCAATATTTTTAGGATCCACCCTGACACCGTCCTTGCCAACAAGATGATTCAAGTACTCGACTTCCGAGGCACCAAAAGCACACTTAGATTGTTTGAGGAAAAGTTGGTGTTGAGAGAGTATATGAAGAACTCGATCCACATGATCAAGATGGGTTGTCCAGGTTTTACTATAGATGAGGATATCATCAAATAAAACTAAGACAAAATGACGGAGAAAAGGATGGAAGACATGATTCATGAGGCTTTGGAAAGTGGAGGGAGCATTACACAAGCCAAGGGCATGACCAAAAACTCATAGTGGCCCTCATGAGTTCTAAATGAAGTATTAAGAATGTCTGCCTCGTTCATATGTATCTAGTGGTAGCCAGAACAAAGATCAAGTTTAGTAAAGAACTGGGGGCCACTCAATTCATCCAAGAGGTCATCAATGATAGGAATGGGAAATTGTCTTTAATGGTGAGTTTGTTGAGGGCGCAGAAGTCAGGACACGTGTGCCAAGAACCTTATTTCTTAAGGACCATGACCACAGGAGAAGAGTAGGGGCTCGTACTAGGGTGGATAACACCTGTGTTGAGCAGTTCTTGAACAATTTTCTCAATTTCATTTTTTTGGGAAAAGAGGTGACAATAGGGACCGATATTGGGAGGAAGGATTCCTGGGACAAGGGGAATGGAATGATCATGAACACCATGGGAAGGAGGGAGTCCCTGGGGACTGGAAAAAAACACTTGATGTTTAGAGAGGATGGATTGGAGGTCCTGCGGCACAAAGGGTGTCTCAGTGGCTTGTATGGCATGGAGTTGGGCAATAATTCTAGAATGACTTTTTTTAGAATCTTTTCCATGCGATGGGAATTGATGATCTACGAGGAACCAATGGTGATTCCTTGGAACTTATATTGTTGGCCCTCCTGGTCGAATTGCATGGTTAATTCCTTAAAATCCATGAGAATGGGACCCAAATTCCCTATCCATTTTGCACCCAACACAATGCCACAACTGCCCAGGTCGATAGAAAACATATGATATTTCAGGCGGTACTCACCAATTTGGAGACGCACATTTTCACAAAACCCTCCACATTTATGGACCCGCTATTGGAAATCATGATTTGAAAAATATTGATGGCATGGATATAGCAATTAGTTTCTTGGGCAATGCAATGATGAATAAAATTATGGGTGATTCCACTATCAACAAGAATGATGACCTTCCTGTGCTTAATGTAACCAATTAGATTGAGGGGTTGGGGAGCAGAGAATTCAGTGAGAGCATTTAGGGAAATGACCAGTTCTACTTCGGGAGGGTTTGAGGGAGGAGTCATGTCAGTGGGTTCAGGTGACACTAACACAAGGGGAGCCTCAACATCCTCTTATGAAAGTTACATCCTTTGAGATGGCCATAAAAAGCTTGTGTTCCTTACACTTGTGCCCAGTAAAATATTTGTCATCACAATTATAACAAAGGCCTTTGAGTTTTCATTTAGCCATTTTGTCCCTGGTCAATTTATGGATCTTTAGTGGAGTAGAAGGAGGAGTGGGAGTGGTTGGTTTAGTGCGAGGAATAAAGGAGGGTTTTCAGTTTTGAGAAGAGACATGTTGTGATTCCTTATCTTTTTTACTAGTGTCCACCCAACTCTGAGGTCGAGCCATGAGGACATGGGCATGAATCTCATCCTTGAGGCCATTGATAAAACATTCTCAGAAAAAAACATCAGACATGCCCTATGTACGAAAATCCAATTGCTCAAAAGCGGCTATAAATTCTTCCACTGTGCCAGATTGTTTCAACTTTTTCAAGCGGCCTAAATGGTTGGTGTCAATGTCAAAGCGTTCATAAATCTCGACCACAAAGTGTGTCCAAGCCACATACCCTTGGCAGGTATTTTTTCTCCATTGCCAACGTTCTTGATCTAGATGGAGAACACCATACTAGAGTTTGGCCAACTCATATGTAATTCCATACACAGATAAATAATGTTCCATTTCAGTTACCCAGCTAGTGGGATCTGAGCCATCAAATTTCGTCACATCCACACGTGGAATGCGTAGGTCATGTTGAAAGTGATGGGGCTGAAAATTCTGGGAATGAGAAGAAGTTTCACCTTCGGTTTGAAAAGGTGGGTCAGATGAGGGAAGATCTGCAGGGATATGTAGCTTGGCACAAATCATTGTAGTGACGGATTCAAGCTGGGTAGCAAGGTCTTGTTTGAGGTCCTCTATTTTGGCAGTGATGGAGGAATGCATGTTTTTTATTGATGGTGGCAATATTGGCATTGAGTTGTCTCACTTGTTTTTGGGTTTCTATGAAATTAGAGTGCAAGGCATTAAAGTGAGATTCCAAGTCTTGGCTACATGTGTGGACCATGATGAAGAGGGAACACGAAAAGGGGTGGGTGGCACCACACATAAAATGGGTTATGGGTGAAGTGTATCACAATGATAAAGGCGACGAGTTGAATCCAATGGGGTAAAGCCCAAATAAGGGTGTTGGAAGGGGGTTGTTCCATTGGAAAAATAAATTTGATGAAAAATGATAGGTATGACTGCGATAAGAGAAAAAAGAGAAATCCAACGGGATATGTCTCAAATAATGGTGCTGACAGGATCCAGACTTTTTTTTTTATTACCCCTGCGGAGTTATACTTTGATCTCAAGAATACTGCAATGATGAAACGCCCAAATGCTTAACAGGAAGAAATGTGTAGTAATTTTGCAACATGAATGCAGGAGACATAGTTGTGCGGCAATAGATCTTGTATGTTTTGTTTGTGTTTCCGTCCCAAAGTTTAGGGTATTCAAGGGTTATACAGACAAGGGTTTTCCCTGTGTTATAGCTCTTTGATAAACATGGTCCAATAGTAGTACTCGGCCTAATATCTCGGGGCACCAACTAAGGAGGCTAGACCATGCCCTTATTCGTACTTCCTGACTACCCAGGTACTAGAGAGTATCTTCACGAGTCTTGTTCTCGATGGAACTATAGCAGTCAGGCGGTCGATCGGTTTATCTATGGAGGGATTCAGGATATCTAGGTCAATCTGTATACAGGTTTTGTCTAATGCGCTACCACTCAAAGGGGTAACAACATGGGTTACAATGGTGGCCAATAGATGTGCGCTTAAGTACCACTTGCATTTCATGTATGTATGAATCATCGACCATAGGTTTATGCGTGTAATGACATGTCTATGTAGCTTAAAGACGTTGGAATGCGTCTCTACCCTGGAAAAAAAAATTAACCCACAATTTTCTGTCGAGGAAGGTGCTCTGATACCACTTGTAATATTCCAGATATAAAATAGTATGTAGAACAGAAATAATTAGCTAGAAATGGCAGATAAACAACTATATAAACATAACAACACCACAATAATACTAGAATAATACCAGAATAACACCAGAAAGACAACTTTGATTACTAAGAGCAATCTTCAATTCCCTCTTTGAGGGGGAAAGTTCCATCAAAGCAGAGAAATATTACAATAATATCCAAGACAAAACTTCTCATACCCTCGACTCCTATTTATACTAAATATGTCTATCAAAAGAACAATATAGAGGAAAATCCTTCCAGAAGCGGAAGCTTCTATTAGGTCTTCTTACATTGAACTTATTCTTCCTTATTGCTAGGCCTTATTAATATTGACCTTTATTACATGGAAATATATTATTCTACCTACGTGAGGGGTTAGGTCCCTAACAATCCAAGACTAGAATGAGGTAAATGAGGTGTTGTTCGAAAGGTCTCATAGTCATCTATAGTATGGAAAGTCTAATTTTCTTATTTAATGCCCATGAGAAACAATTTTAAACCTTGAACCTCGACCACCAAATTTCTCCCCTTAAACTAGCCTTAAACTTGCAAAAGGTTGTTTTCAACAACATGGCATATGATATATCATTGGAAATCTCTCATATTTCCCTATATCATCACCTTGATTTATTTTCTTTTTGGACCAAATTCATAACAAAATCTGATCAGGAAATCACAACTATGGAGTTTGGCCACCTAAGACATGTGGCAACTTTTTCCCTCATAGACTACGTATACAAACTTGGAATTGGACAAGTGAGGGCTCATTGGAAATATTTTCCCTAGCACTATAGAGTACATTCACTGAATTTTGTTAAAGTTAAACAAAATTCATCTTACATTCCATGAACTCCCTAGCTCACATGGAACCCACCTAGTGACCTTTGAAAGGGGTCAATATTGATTTTTTTTCAAATTGAGTTTGCATCTCATGAAATATGAACTAATCAACCTTGACACATCAATTGTTTATATGTTAGGGTTTTGGAACTCAAAAATAAGCACAATATGGCCTCACATAAGGGAAAAATAATGTGAAGCTGAAACAAGTCAATCAAGGTTAGATTAAGCCTAATCGCATGTTGACAAGACATTGTTGGGAATTGTGGCCTTAAGGCTACCAAAAAGATGTCTTGTGGGTGATAATAGGCTTGGGAATATTGTAAATATGAAATCCATTTAGTCCTACTAACCCAAACTCAATGAGTGAGGCCTAACCCAGCTGAAACAAACATTGTAACCATCTTATATTGAGACCAAGTGACAAAAAAACAATAACTAATACTCTTTTAGTGCTTGATAAGTCATTATGTGCTGGAAATAATTATTGAATCTGACCCTATGATACTCTTTAATGGGGCAAGATCCATAATGACGATGAATCCTACCACCTTATTTTACTATAGCCAAAGTTTGAAAGGCTACTTCGAGCAAGCCTCTTACTTATGAAGATTTAGCAAATGTAAAATATAATGTTGAGCCCAAAATAAGTTTTTGGGTCAATAATACCATGATTCACATACATATAAGATTAACCAATCAAAAAATTAATTAAATTTCCCCCTAATATTCAACCTCATGCACAATGAGAGGAAAATCAATCTCACATTTCCTAGAATCATGTTGTGTATGCATGTGTTGGCCTAGTCAAATTTAATCACTTTCTAGATTGGCTTTGTTAACTTTGATCACCCAATTGATTGATTGTGCCAATATGTGATGTGTCATTGATGTGGACTAATGAGTTGCCATTAGCGTGGCATGTTGAATCATTTGTTGATTTATACATTAATTTGGCACCAATCCAATCAAGCATTTGCACTAGGGGATTGACACACTATAGATCATGTATTAGTCGTGCACAAGGGGTTATAGGTGCAACAAAGAACCTGAAATGGTCATGTAGGAGGGTAGAACCACAAGCTTTAAAGTTTGCACAAATCAAAAGAGTGCACCTGCATAGATCACATCATGTCCAATATTTTGATTTTAGCAAGGGTGTCACAACCCAGATTGATTATTTTTTATCATAGTTTTTAATTTAAATTAAATTAATTATTAAAATATATTAAATGAGTCTTTTATTATTTTATTATTAAAAGGTCGGTGAAGTAATTAATGGGGAGATAAGTCTGTTGGGGAATTAATGGGGGGATAAGGTTGTTGGAGAATTAATGAGGGGGATTTGAGAGAGGAGGATAAGGAAGAAGGGGAGGACTTGGAACGGGATCTGATTTTGGTTTGGAGAAATTCTGAAAGATAGAGAAGGGGAGAACAATTGTTTTGGGGAACTCTCACAGGGCACTATTGTTGCTGGGAACTTTGGGCTCGGGGGACAAGAAACTGCAAGGATTCTTGGAGCTAGGGAGTTGTTCCTAGTTGGCTAGAACATTAATATTCAGTTGGGCAGTTTGGGCAAGCACAAGAAAAAGTGAACAAGGAGCCGAATCAACCAAATCTGCATGTGGAGGTATGTATTTTACCAATTGGCATGTCATCCTTATGTTGTTATCATTAATATGTTGCTATGTTGTTGTTATTATGATGTTTTTGTTGTTGTCATTATGTTGTTATCATTAATATGTTGATGTTGTTTATTCTTGGTATAAGAAAATAATGAAAGAAATTATAAACTAAATTTAGTTATTTCAGTAGGAGATTTTAGAAAACATTTATTTATTTTTGAGTCCTAAAAAAATAGTTAGGCTCAACACATGGTATCAGAGCCCGATTTCAAAACTAAAACCTTGGCTTGACCACCCACAGCAGGATTTTGTCTTGATATACATTTACATCTATTTTGTCATAGAAAAAAAAAATTAGAAGGATCTAGGACAATGAGAACTTTTCATTCCAAAATGGACTTAGATCCTTGTCTTTAGTAAGAGTGTGAAACCTCTGGTGGGAAAATTCAACCTCAATATAAGCACTTGATGAACCATGCCTATCCTTGGGAATCAAATTGTGGGCACTAATAACCTCCACTACTAGCTTGAGCTTACTCATTGTGCTCTTTGTCGATCTCTCAAAAACACAGCAGTAAGGTGAACCCCCTTCCTCTTGGAGGTCTTGGAGGACATTATCAAGTAATAAGCCTCGTTCAAAGCCTCCTTACGAAATTGAAATAAATTTGCCTTGCAACCCAAATTGATAAATTTGACTTAATAAACCAAAATATCAAAGTGCTCTTGTCTGATAGATCTGTTTATAAGATATATAGGCTCGAGATATGTACTCAAGTTTCAGAGATTTGAAACCATCCCCGCCCCCAAGATATATTTACCTTGATAAGAAAATTATTCCTTCAGATCCAATGTTTTTATAGCCAAATTAGGCTATGCATTAGACCGAGAGCCAAGTCCATGAGCTATCGCAACAGACACCTCCTACCAACATGTCATAGTTCAAGGCCCTATACAAAGCGCCAAATCCAAGGGAGGAGTCTACATGGGGCACCAAGAGTGCTCAAAGCGTCAAATATTCAAAGATTCCTGACGAATCTAGTTTACTTCATAGCCAAATGCAAGAAAAACTAGCACTAGCACTATCCTTAACAGAATCAAAGCCACATTAACCTTGTAAACTCATAAACATGGAAGAGGGGAAACCCAACTGACCCTTTGCAATCTTCTGCCTCTAAAGCAAGTCACCAATATGATAAACTTAGGACGTAAGTAAGCCTTTTGAACTCTCCATAAAACATGAAGTAAACAACATATTTGACAGAGACTTCAGAGAAACATTGTATTTCACTGCATATGAAGAACACCGACACACTAAGGAGTCATTAAAAGGATGTGAAAAATCCGCAGAAAAATTCCTGACCTACCCAAATGAAATAGTAGCACCATGAACGAATGAATGGGCAGTGTATTTAAAAGGTAACATGAAATGGTACTTTGACTTACGTCAACATTGAATGATTTTATTCCATGAAAGACCCAGGTGAGGTAGTTGCTTGAGGCTTCAAGAAATTCACCGTTCCACCCAACATCAGCCACCCAATATTCCCAAGAGGTAGATTCTGATTCATTAACCATTGTGATTTTAACCACGAGGAGGAGAATCTGCAGGGCACAAATCCTCATCCATGGTCTCACCTTTAGACAGTCAGTCATGCAGCCAGGGCTAAACCCTCGCAGAGGAAGAGGCGATCAGGCAGATTATTGTGTGTTGTGTGAGTGAGAAGGGATGAGGTAGGGTTTGAGAGCAGGAGGGGGGCATGTAAGCCTCGCCCAACCTTACTCGAAATTTTTTTTTCTCTCTTATAATATAAATATAAAATTAATGGGAACGAAGGCCCAATCTCCAAGTTAAGCCCCGAGCTATCAAGCATTTAAGCCAAATGTCGAGCCAAGCACCAAACACAAGTCAGCACCCAAGACCGAGACTAAGCGCTAAGCTACGAGGGAGGACAGCCCACAAGGGTGCTAGTCCTTGCACTACACGTCATATTTTTAATATTTTTTTCTCTCTTATAATACATTTTTAAAATTAATTAAGGTCATTTAAAATTATCAAAATTTTATTAAAAAAAAATTATTAATTGAAATAATCTAAAGTTATATATATATATATATATATATATATATATATATATATATATTAAAGTTATAAAAAAAAAAATGTGTTCGGCTTCGAACCCAATGCTCAAGTCCTATTGTGATCAAGTACCAAGTCAACTCCCAAACAATGCGCCACCAAATGTCATACAAATCACCGATATCAAGTGCCAAGACAAGTATATTACAAAGTATTTCTTAAGTGACATTACTCTAGAATTGGAGCTAATGTCTACAATAATGGAAAGACATAAGACAACTCTCTCATTTTTTTTTGTCCAAGGAGATTTGTTTTAATTGTGACCTTGGCCATTTTCTTTTCTTCTTGGATAGAGATTAATTTAGACATGTAGTGTGACTTAGTAAGGTTAATGTGGTGTAATTGCATTTTAAAACATGAAGTGTTAGCATGGGTAATGAATTACAAATATGAAAGTGTACATATATATGGGTCTGATGTTATGGAGATAATGTCACAAGTCACTTAGCCCAATGCCACTTGCCTCAAGTTTGGTCACAAATCACTTAGCTCGGGCTTCTGAGTTTGGTCATCGAGTTCACCAAATGTTAAAACTATGGGTTTCTATCATCGAGCCCACCACTCTAAGTCATTGACATCACGTACTACCAAACACCTTAGTCATCGCACAAGTCACAGAGCCCAAGTACCAAAGCCCGCCATTAGAGCTAATAAGGGGTGCAAACTGTGCACAAATGTGGAAAGAAAGCCCACAATGGAGAATTATGTGCACAACATGTCAATCAAATGGGGTTTTTTGGGGGTTTGATAATTAATTTACATTGTATTTAGTTTCCAAGTTTCTAAGGACTTAAGGAGGTAAGTAACAATAATTGGCAGGTACCTTGCAGTGCTAGCATAGCTAGCAAGGCAAGGGAGTTAGAAACTTACCCGAACAAGTTACCAATATTAGAGGATTTGGACCCCAACCTTTAGCAACTTACCCTAAAGAGAGTAATGTCTTTTTACAGAGATGTAAGAAAAAAAAACTTACGCCTAACCCTATGTTTGCAAGTATAAGTTGAGCGAATGTGGAATTCCTTAAACTCTTCCCTAATAAGCATTGGTTTGATGCATATTCAGTTATTCAAGATGGTTAGGACTCGAGGAAATCGAGGTTGAGGGACATCATCGCAAGGACCGCCAACATCAGTGCTACCACCACCATCGCATGAATTAGCTCTCATTTTTCACTCTTTAGAGGCTATTAATGAGACATTAAAGGGACGCCAGTCATCTGATGTCAAATTCGAACACCCACCATCTAGAGTGGGTAACCCTGAAGTGTTGAGGGGCTCAGAGGGAGGGCCTCCACCAGGGGACATCACCAGAGAACTGCTAAAGATCAAACTCCCATAGTTTTTTGGGGGTCGTGCAAGTGAATGTGCGGAGGCATGGTTGGAAGGAATGCCATGATGTTTCTCCTTAAGATATTATGCTTCCACATCAAAGGCAAAAATAGTGATCGTTCAGTTAAGGGACAGTGCCTTAAATTGGTGGGGTAACCTGGAGAGGCAATTGCACCTTACCCCAAACACTATCTCATGGGAGCTTTTTGAAGAAAGGTTCTGGAGCAAATATTTGACTGTATACTACGAGGAACAACAGGTAGGAGCATGTCATGCTCTAGTTCATGGAAACAAGACCGTGGAAGAGTACGAGATCAAGTTCATGGAGTTAGTAAAATATGTCTCATACATGGATATTGATCAACGATGGGAAAAAAAATTTATGTACAGGTTAAACCCTAATATAAGGGCCATGGTACGGATGTGGAAACTATCGTCAGTTGTTGAAGCAGTTGAAAATGCTCGTTACATTGAGGAACATATGAGCTTAAACAGAAGTATGAGATCAACCATTCCATGGCATCTTGGATTCATGGGGAAGGCCTCTAGGACCTTCTCCAGAGGAGGAATCTCTAGGCCACCTCCTTATGGAAATAGAGTCGCTCCTAGAGCAGTTACATCGGGTGCTTCAATGGAAGAAAGTGCAACATCCCACACATCACCAACGATGCAGGCAAGTCCACGACCTTCTCAGGGAGAAGCAAGTAGGGGCAGGGGTTCTAGGGGAAGGAACGCATTTCAGAGACCGTCACAGGGCAGTGCATAGGTTCCATCTCATGTTACTTGTTGGGGGTGTGGAGGACCCCATTACCAGCATGACTGCCTAGAGTCACAAGCAGGATTTGTGCATAGATAAGGAAAGACCCCAATGGGAAGAGCGAGTAGTAGCCACTAGATTTATGCAGCGGTATATAATCGCAATGCGGAGAATCAATCCATTGTGGTGGAGTCATCGGGTACGCTAAATCATGTCAATGTTAAGATTTATTTGATTCTAGTGTTACAAATAGTTTCATTTCACCTTGTGCATTATAAAAGTGTGGGTTCGCAGCCTACGAGCACGATGACTTTAAACAAGTCGAGATGGCTTCGGGGGGAAAACAAGTGGTAGGACCTAGCATTGATAATTGTCTAGTAGACCTGGGAGTGTGTACTACTAGGTTGAAGGTGTAGGTCACTGCTCTCGGGACATATGACCTAATCATCAGAATCGACTGGTTAGAATCCCATCGAGCTATGGTAGATTGTTTCGCAAAAAGGGTGCTTTTTATTGACGATGAAGGAAGGTCAGTATAGTCCACGATGTACAGAGGAAGGTGTCTCTATGCTTTATCTCAACCATGAAGGTTAAACGTTGCATGAGGAAAGGCTGTCAATTATATATAGTGGAAGCAGTCAATGAAGGGAAAGGACCCTCCTTGGATCAGTATCCAGTGTTTTCGTAGTTTAATGATGTTTTTCCAAAAGAGTTACCAAGGTTACCTCTTGAGAGGAAGATTTATTTTACCATTGAGATAAAACCTGGTGCAGAGCCAATTTCCAAGACATCGTATAGGATGATAGCACCAGAACTTTGTGAGTTGTAGATGCAGTTGAAGGAACTACTTGACTTAGGAATAATAAGGCCTAGTGTCTCACCTTGGGGTGAACCAGTATTTTTTGTCAAGAAGAAGGATACTTCCTTATGACTGTGTATAGATTACAGGGACTTGAATCGTGCTACAGTGAAAAATAGGTACCCAATTCCACGGATAGATGATCTGTTTGATCATATGAAAGGAGCAGCAATGTTCTCAAAAATTGATCTGCGATCAGGGTATCACCAATTAAGGATTAAGGAAGGAGACATTCCTCAAACTACCTTTCGAACTTGGTTTGGGAATTATGAGTTCGTTGTAGTACCTCTCGGTTTGACCAATGCGCCATCAGTATTCATGAGCCTCATGAATAGTGTATTCTGAAAGTACTTAGACCGCTTTGTATAGGTCTTTTTGGATGATATCCTCATCTATTCCAAGAAAAAAAGAGAACATGAGGAGCACTTACGAGTGGTGTTGTCGTACCTTAGAGAGAACAAATTGTATGGCACGTTGTCGAAGTGTTCTTTCTTCCAGAAACAAATTCACTATTTAGGTCATATCATTTCCAGTTAGGGAATCTTTGTGGACCCAGAAAAGGTAAAGACCATTATGGAATGGCCAGTGCCAAAAAATGTTCATGAGATAAGACGTTGCATGGGGATAGCGGGTTATTATCGGAGGTTTTTGGAAGGATTCTCTAAAATAGTGAAACCCATCACCACTTTGCAGTGCAAGGGAGTTAGGTATGAATGGACAGAAGAATGTGATATTGCATTCATCGAGCTTAAGAGGTTACTAACTAGTGCACCAATTCTACGAGTGTCAGATATGAAAAAAGACTTCACAGTCTGCACGGATGCCTCGAAGCAAGGATTGGGGGCCATGCTAATGCAGGATGGAGGAGTGATAGCGTATGCATCAAGAAATTTGAAGCAACATGAGGAGATTTACGCTACTCATTATTTAGAGTTCGCAGTTGTAATGCTAACTCTGAAACTTTGGAGGCACTATCTAGTGGGGCGAAACTTTGAGCTCAAAACGGACCATAAAAGCTTAAAGCAACTCTTCACTCAAAGGGTTCTCAATGCCAGGCAAAGGCGATGGAGTGATTTTATGAATGAGTACGACTTTGGAATTTTGTACATCAAGGGAAAGGAGAATGTGGTCGTGGATTCCTTAAGCAGGAGACCACATGTCTTCTCTTTGGTACCCTTAAAATTTAATCTGAGGGAGCGTGTGTTGGGGAAACTTCTTGTAGATAGTTGGTATTTAAAGGTTACTTCAACCCCCCAGAGTGGGAGATAAGTAGATCAAAAGTATGAAGGATACATCATGGAAGCAGATGGATTGTTAAGATATCAGGGAAGAATGTACATCCCCAAAGGTGGGGATATTCGAAGCATCATACTCAAGGAAGCCCATAGAGAAATTTATTGTGCACGTCTGGGTGTGAAGAAAATGTACGCGAACATGAAGAATCTTTTCTTCTGGGTACGCATGAAGCATGATGTAGTCCATTTTGTCGCCAAGTGCCTAGAGTGTCAACAAGTGAATGCTGACCACCACCACCCAACAAGTCTCCTACAACCGTCTGATGTTCCTATGTCCAAGTGGGAAGTCATTTCTATGGATTTTGTTGTGGGGTTGTTGTTCACGTCGCATAGACACAATGTCATTCTTGTGATAGTTGATAAGTTGACCAAGAGTGCTCATTTTATTCAGGTTAGAGACACTTATGATGTCACTAATGTGACAGCATGTTTATAAGTGAGGTCCTCTGTTTGTACGAGATACCCAAGAAGATCATTTCAAATAGGGACTCCCGGTTCACTTCTAGGTTTTGGACAAGTTTGCAGTTAGTGTTGGGAACTCAGTTGAACTTGAGCACAACATATCATCCCGAAACAGATGGGAAAACTAAGATAGAAAATCAAATTATGGAATACATGCTTAGGATGTATGTTATGGATAATCAAATCCATTGGGAGAAGTACCTACCTTTGGTAGAGTTCGCCTACAATAACAGTTTTCATAGCTCCATTGGAATTCCACCCTATGAAGCTTTGTCTGGAAGGCCATGCAGGACACTGCTGAGTTGGGAAAGGTTAGAAGATCGAGTCACAGTTGGGCCAGAATTGATTCAAGAGATGGAGGAACATGTGATTCAGATTAGGTAACGATTAAAGGAAACAAAAGATAGACAGAAAAGTTATGTTGATGCACATAGGACTGACCGAAGTTATAAAGTGGGAGATCAAGTTTTCATTTGTATCAGGCATAATAAGAGTATCATTTGGTTCAGGAAGGGGACAAAGTTGTCACCTCGATTTATAGGACCGTTCAAAATCCAAGAGAGAATTGGACCCATTGCCTATCGTCTTGTACTACCACCCCACTTGCATAAAAATCATAATGTTTTTCATGTATATGTTCTATGTCATTATGTTGTTGACGAATCTCATAAACTGAATTGGAAGGAATTGCAGGTATCGGACGCGGGAACCCTCATGGTTGAACCGTTACACATATTGGACCGTAGGATCTGACAACTTAGGAACTGTCGAGTAGACCACGTTAAGGTCCAGTGGGACAAGTATATCCCAGGATCTGCTACTTGGGAGGATGTTGAGACCTTACAACGAGATCATCCCTCACTTTTTTTTACCACCTCGGTAATATGTTTTCCCGAAATTTGGGTGTATGTAATGCCACCTTTTGACTTAGACAGCTAGAATTACTTAAGGCCTAATCATCTTTATTTTCTATTCACTGTGAAACTATTAATGATACACTTGAAATTTTAAGACATATGAACCTATGTGAATGTCAATTCTATGAATGTTTAGCGTTATTTGAATTATGATGGATATTATGCAATCTATTTCTAACTTGAAAATTTTGACATTTAAAGTTGTTGGTATGTGGATATCGGATTGAGATTATGATTAAATGCATTTACATGATGATAATGCATGGATATGTATGGGTTTGTGTTATAGACTAATATGCAGGTCAATAGGCTATGAAATAGCCAAAGAATAATGATGATAAAAGGTTGATGTCATGAATATCGACCAAGAAACAGTATGGTATGATTCTTGTATGTGAAATTATATTGGTTCAAAAGCATTGCTATGATGTGTGGACAAATGCAGGTTTTTCAGGTGGCGAGACTACCGAAAACTGAATATACGATGACAAAATTCCTAGCAAAACAATGCCACTGTATGTTTCATGGTAGGGTGTTGACCCTAGTTCTATTAGGAGGGGTGGAGGCATTTCCCACCGTGTACCCTCTAAAACCTGGAGTCATGGGAGGACGGTGTTAGCTCACGCTCCCCTAGATGTGTGATGATGATTGTCAAATGTCTGTTGGGGAAGCTTGGTTAAGAGAGTTGACACTTCCGCTTACGGGTTCTATCTAGAGTTAGGTCAATATAGTTGATGCTCCAAGATAGTCCAGTAGAGGAAGGATAGGGATGGAAGATGGAAGTAGGTTAGGGAGGAAGGATGACTAGAAGTAGTTGAGAGTGTGTGGGGCTTTCGTCTTATGGTAGAATTTCTTGATTTCCTCATTTTAAAAAATGTGTGTGTGTGTGTGTGTGTGTGTGTGTGTGTGTGTGTGTGTGTGTGTTTATATTTTATTAACTGAACTACAATTATCTAAGTGAATGTTGTTTGTGCTAAATTATTATAATTGAGGGATTTCGCAAACATTTAATTGGTCTACTATCTTTTATGAAATGAATGGTCGTGTTGATTAGATTAGACGCATGCAAGAATTACTTTAGGAGTGATGATTATTGTCATTAGTGCATGTGTGAGTCATGTATGTGCTAACTACACATGCATGCCTTGCACATGTACACTAGTATGTATAAGTGTTTTAAATTGATGATGTTGTTTATTTGATGTGGATGTATGAATCGTGTGTCGTTACCCTTGTATTGTAAATTACTCTAACTTCGAGACGAAGTTTCTTGAAGGGTGGGTGTATGTAACACTCCAAATTGATTATTTTTTATGATAGTTTTTAATTTAAATTTAATTAATTATTAAATTATATTAAATGAGTCTTTTATTATTTTATTATTAAAAGGTTGGTGAAGTAATTAATGGGGGGATAAGGTTGTTGGGGAATTAATGGGGGGATAAGATTATTGAAGAATTAATGAGGGGGATTTGAGAGAGGAGGATAAGGAAGAAGGGGAGGACTTGGAAGTTTGGTTTGGAAAAATTCTGAAAGATAGAGAAGGGGAGAAAATTGGGGAGAACAATTGTTTTGGGGAACTCTCACAGGGCATTGTTATTGCTGGGAACTTTGGGCTTGGGGGCCAAGAAACCGCAAGGACTCCTGTAGCTAGGGAGCCGGAGAGGTTGTTCCTAGTTGGTTGGGAGGTTAATATTCAGCTGAGTAGTTTGGGCAAGCACAAGAACAAGTGAACCAGGGGATGAATCAACCAAATATCCAGGTGGAGGTATGTATTTTACCAGTTGGTTTGTCATCCTTATATTGTTATTATGTTGTTATCATTAATATGATGTTATGTTGTTGTTATTATGATGTTCATGTTGTTGTCATTATGTTGTTATCATTAATATGTTGTTTTTTATTCCTGGTATAAGAAAAYAATGAAAGAAATTATAAACTAAATTCAGTCATTTCAGTAGGAGATTTTAGAAAACATTTATTTATTTWTTAGCCCTGGAAAWATAGTTAGGCTCTACAAAAGGTGAGTGTTCCCAATACCMTYCSAGAATAATGCCTAAGTATCATTGAGGTTTTTCATAAGTCATGTGAATACATACAAATTTACATTAAGTCTTCTCTCTCAATCTAGATAAATAAATAATAAATAATCTAAATTAAGGTCACAACCAAGCCATACAAATTTACATTAAGTCTCCTCTCTCAATCTAGATAAATAAATAATAAATAATCTAAATTTAAGGTCACAACCAAGCCATACACCAAATTGGTGTATGAGACCCCCTTGTTTGTGGGACAAGAGACTCCTTCCACCAAYTGATTTGACTTAAAGTCTACGACTTAAAGTCTACGGAGGTATACATACACTACCCCCCATCYACTAKTGAGTTGATGTTRTCAAATAATGMACATATGCAAGARTTGAATAAGGCAAAGGGAGAAAATAGATAGATTGTACYTGATACTATTCATTATGGTGGATGTCAATACATAAAGAAAGACAACGTATTTTACCTTTTTAATGACCATTGTAATAAAATAACTTTAACAAATGCTTGAGAGGACCATTAGGGACCATGCAAGCAAAATCATTAAGGAATATGCCCTTCTAAAATTAATAAGCATTCAACCCTTACTAATTATTTTATTATACGACTTTAAAATCTCCTCTCATCTTGTGTCCTATCCCCATTGGTTGTGAGGTATGGTCCATAATAGCAATTCAATCCCAACATACTATGATCCTTATGTCAATGGGGGTGTCCACAAGGATAGTGGCCCACCTAGTAATATAATGGTTGATTGATTACAGTATGAATATGCATGCTTTCTTAGCCTCCCCCTCTTCTGTGGGATGAGTTGTGCAAGGGCATTGTATGAATAATAAAAAATAAAATACACCATGTTTAGTGTCTTGGAATAATTTCTAAAACTTTAAAAACTCTTATCATTTTGTGTGTTATCTCAAATTAGTTTTGAGGCCTAGTATGCGGCAGCATAGAAGTCCATACATATCATGATCCTTATGTGAATGGTGGTGTCCACGGAGATAGTGGCCCTCCAACTAACATAATGGTTGATTGGTTGCAAGTGAATATGCATCCTTGCATGTCCTTTCTCTCCTTTGTGAAACGTATACAATCCTACTTTAAAATGATATCTCAGTGAGACAACTCAAAACACCTCTTACACTATAAATCTAATAGAAGGAAGATGATAACTACCCTTGTTAGTAAAAGTACCATTACCAAGTAGTGTTGATGTTTTGGTAGCTGCGGGAGGTATTAACCTCCATGGATAAACCTTTGACTAGAATATAATATTCTGGAAGCAAGAGAAAACCTAAACAGATGTGTGAAAACCCTGGAAAACAAATCAGCTCAGTGGAATAAGTAATATTGAAGTATTATATGCAGAAAAGGATAGGTCGGCCCTACTTGAAGAGACATCTATTCACCTAGACATATTAGTATAAATAGAAGGCGCTTGAGCTCATTTGGCAACACACTCACACTCAAGAAAGTGTTGTGCAAGTCTAGAGGAAGAGTGCAATTGCAACGACTGCAGCTGGGTACTGGTCTTGGTTTGTGGTTTAGGACTTTCGGCTTGGTGCGCTACCCTTGGAGAAAGGTGTGCTCTCTCTCTCTCTCTTAGTTATCTGTTGGGTCTAGTGTTTCTTCCCAGAATCATTCTTTCTATCAAAGGTTAAGGTGCTCGGGGGTGGCTTTGTGCCTATGGTTGGGTGACAATGATGTGACATTGTCTATGGTTAAACGAGCACAATATTCTAACAAGTAGATGTATGTAGAAATTTCAAGGGCATTGAAGATTAATTGCAGGACATTGATAATATCAATGGAAAAGAGAATAAGACTTGAAAATTATCCAACAAAGAATTGAACAACATATAATCAACCCACAAATGATAGGATCTCAAAGAATTTAAGTCCCAATGTACCAAATCCTTATGCAAATGGAGATGTCCACAAAGATAGTGTCACTCTTGCTACCATAATGGTTGACTGGTTGCAAGGAAATATGCATGTTTGATTGTCCTTTCCCTCCTTTGTGGGACATTATAGAATGCTACAAACTTACTTCTTAAAAAGGACATCTTATGAAACAATTCAAACACCTCTAACACTATTTATAAATATATTTGAAGGAAGTTTAAAACATCCCTTATTAGTAAAAGCACCACTAACAAACAAAGGCATGTAGCAATTTCAAGGACAATGAATATTAATTGTACAACATTGATCATATCGGTTGAAATGATGATAAGACTTGAAATCATCCAACAAAATGTTGGACAATGTATATTCAACCCAACCCACAATGAGAGGATATCAAATAGGTTGAGGGCATTAGTTACATATATTTTGGCGTCTTTGAGGGCAATCCAATAGGAGGGATGCATTAGTTACATAGATTTTGTCATCTTTGAGGGCAATCCAATAAGAGGGATGCATTAACACACAAATATCAAAGCCCCTCCAATGGATAAACATTAAAATAAAGTCAAAGAAAGTTGATTGACCTATATTAGTCATTAGTGGGGCCTATTACTTTGAAGAAATATATGAAATTCTTACTCAACTATTATCATGTCTTTGCTCAAGATATATGGATACAAAGATCCTTGTCGCCAAGATAAATGAAGCTAGACTTAACACTTTTTTTAAACGGATCAAGAAAAGAGCATATGATTTACTCCAAATATGAGATTATTTTCAAAATTAACATTAAGAATATACTTGATACATGAATTACTTACCAAGTCAATAAATCTAAGTATTGTCAGCATAGTTGTTTAACCAAAATAAAATCCTATCAAAATGTTTGTTTTAACTTTAAGAGTATAAATAAAGTTATGATCATTTATTGCTTTCTTACACCTATTGACACAATAACTAGCCACGAACTTTGTTTTTATAAATATGCAATAGGTACATTATAACATTGGAGAAAATCCCAAACATGTGTCAACTAAGAATTATCATGTCCAACTTTTTTCAATTTTTAAATTTTTTCCAATTATGAATGTTCACAAAACCCTCTAAGAACAATGACTAGGGATCATTGAGGTTTCTCATAAGTCATTCAAGCACATATAAATTTACACAAGTCTCAATCTATTAATGAGTGGATGCATGAGATGATGATTAGAGACTTTGCACGCAATATCGTTTAATGATTATTTTTATCCTTGAATAATTAAGATGAAATGAATTGTTTAGAGTCCATTAAAATAAAAAAAGATTAAAATGTTTAAATTTATTTTTGAAAATATGGCATCTTATGAGACAATAGAAACACCTCTTACACTATTTATAAATCTATTATAAGTTTCTAAATGCCCTTGTTAGTAAGAGGATGGACAATAAGTGGATGCTTGCAGCAGCTTCAAGGGTATTCAAAAAGTACCATTGATCATATCATTGGGAAGATGATAAAACTAGAAACTCAGCCAACAAAATGTCACACAATGGTGTACAATTAGCCCACAATTATTAGATCTAGATCTCAAAGAGTTTGTGGGAATTAGTTATAGAATTTTTAGAATCTTTTGAGCATCATCAAAGAAGAATGTATCAGCTCATAGATATCAAATCCACAAGGATGATTAATGAATCAAATAAATAAAACCGCTCTGATGCATCAACGTTGAAATAAACACAAAGAAGGTTGATATTTTGAATTGTGATTGACCTACATTAGTCATTAATGTTGACTATTAGATTGAAGAAGAAAAGTATGAAACGGTCTTTGCTCAAAGAATATCATGTCTTTGATTTAATTATATAGATATAAAAGGCCTTGTGGCCAATATAAATGAAGCTAAACTTGATACCATGATGAAAAAGGATGACACGACCGCATTGGCATTCTTCATCATCTTTAACACCCCATGCCACATTAACATGAACACATTCACATTGGAATTCTCCATCATCTTTAAC
Organism: Picea engelmannii; assembly: GCA_009831015.1. Lineage (NCBI taxonomy): Eukaryota > Viridiplantae > Streptophyta > Pinopsida > Pinales > Pinaceae > Picea > Picea engelmannii. The sequence continues at coordinate 555,784 of ML782418.1, forward strand.
ACCCCATGCCACATTAACATGGAGTACAACATTTCTCAGCTTGATCCCCAACTTATTTCCTCCATAGGAGTTGAACATGGATCTCATCCATGAGAACCCAAGATTTACTAACCCATGTTGACATTACTTGTATTAATAAAACAAAATAAAAATGAATCTTTCTTAATAGTTAAGTATTTTGTAATTGGAAACATTCCCCAAATGCAATACAAATGTTCCTAAATCATCCCACTTATATCCAAAACACCTTTTCAACATTTACTGTCTTTTATTAAAAGGAAGGAACATTCACAAGCATAGAAAATAGAAAAACAAATAAATTATTATATGATGCACTAAATGTTTCAAATTGAACACTCAACTTCCGCTGCAAGAAAGAAAAGTCCAACATAAACCCTAATTCATTGTATTTGAAAATGTTCGACGAAGTTTGAAGATCAGAAAACTTCATAGGCCTGCATTAAAATATTCAGTGGCTAAATTTGATTTGGGACAAAATGTGAACAATGAATAAAAAATACTTGTTTCTGTGAAAAAAAGCACCCATGAGTCTGATGCATAATCCTATAAATTGTTCTCCATTCCCCATTTGAGATTTAAAATACTCTACCAAGGGCATAGTTTCTGCCTTGTATTTACTTCTATAAGCAACCCTGAAAGTTAGAACCATTACAGTCCTCAAAGATTCTTCCGTAACAGACTCTTCATCTACCAAGAGAATCGGCAGAATCTCGTTATAGCTTCATCAAATGTTAGCTAGGCAGTGAAATATGTTTGCTGTATTCCTATACATGGATGTTCTCATGGAGACAAATTCCCTGTTTTGCATTTGCTTTCTAAATGTTTTTCATTGGACAGCGAACTACTAAAATTTATGAATGCCTTTCTCAACCATAATATGCAATACCTATGCAGATAATTATCAGCAAAATTAGTGCAGTAGATATTTTGTATAAGAATCTGTGAGGCTGGAAAGTAACCATTTAAACTTTTAAAATCACAGGCTGACAAATTGAATTACAACAAATAATAATAGAGACCTCCAAGTACAATATATAATAAGTTTGTCATGTAATAAACTTTCTGAGCGTGATTCAAGCGGTTCAAGGAAGCAAAATCAAATGCGACAATAAAGAGTCCTCGGGATCACTCTTTTTACTTATTATAGAGATGCTAACTAATCCCATTTACTGGATATCAGTGATCTGTGGCTGCTGATGTAATTCCTCTCTTTCTTTCTACGCTCTAGATTTCTTTGAATATATGCATTGATATCAAAGCAGCAGGAAACAATTCAAGACATCACGAAAATTTAAGAAAACAAACTCCTTGAATTAAGTTTATATAAATTTGTGTGGTACGCAATTCATTTTAGGCATAGCAAAGTAGTTTAATACTGAACCAAAAATAAAAAGTGAATTACGTACATACTGGATTACAACAAACAATAATAGAAACTTCCAAAGTACAATGTATAGTACGTTTTCCAAGTAATAAACTGTCAGAAAGCATGATTAAGAGATTTGAGGGGGGGGGAAATCAAATGTGAAAATGAAGAATCTTTGGCATCGCTTCTGATATGTGTGTGCATTCCATCTTTTTACTTCTTATAGAGATGCTAGCCAATCCCATTAGACTGGGTATTAACCTCCATGGGTGCTGATATAATTTCTTTCGTTCATTCGTTCGACCTTTCTTTCTACATTATAGATCTCTTTGAAGAAATGCATTGGTGTCAAAATAGCAGGAAACAAATCACGACATCACCTGTAAAGTTCTCGGTCAAACTCTTTGAACTAAGTTAATTTAACTCTACGTAGTACATAATTCATTGTAAACATAGCAGAGTAGTTTTACCATTTAAAAAATGAATTATTTTAAAGGCATAAAATCCCTGAGTTTGGGTGCCATGAATTAATGACCTCAAAAAATATCCATTTGCCCAGCCTAGAGAAGCACAACTAATGCACTTAATCCCAGCAAGCATGTTCCAATACAAAGGCAGAATGTATCCATTCAAGAAGAGAAGATAGGATAAGATAAGATAAATTTATTAATGTCCAACAAATGACCACAACTCAGGGAAGAAGCCTTCCCTTACTAACAACCATGAAGCAAATTGCTCTACCCTGTTGTCTTGCTGACAATAATTTACACATTATGTTATCAAGAGTTGCATTAAGAAAGCATTTAATAATAATCTAAACCAGTTGCCACCGTAACAGATCATTTTCATTAAAGCTAATAAAATTTACTTTTAAAGGTTGAGCTTTTACAAACGCTTCACCCCCAGCAAATTTGCTGTAAGCTCCCAAGTGACAATTGCAGCAGCATTGGCAGGAAAGGCCCTCACTAATGTAGGCCCTAAGCCAGCATAAAATCCTCTGAAACCAAACTCTCTATAAATCTGCAAGACATAAATTGCACCATAAGTTTACAAGCTGATGAGTGTGTTATTATCTGCAACTTCTGCTTCTAAATTCATTCTTTGGTAATCTGAGACTAACATTTTTTAATAGAACAAATCCTGAGAAAGAACAAGAAAATAAGTTTGTACTATTTATTCCATTAGTGAGTATAACTGTTTATTTTCTCAATATAATGTAAATGCAGGCAGGTTTAATATTACTGATCATACATTTAACATTCTACATCCTGGAAAATAATGTAAGGGAAAAATCACAGTACAAACAAATCAATCAGAGCTTCTCATTGATACAGTCTTCAACCATGGAAGATATCCTAATAACAATGATAACGTTCTTATTGCATTGCGACAGTGATAACATTTTTATTGCATTGTGTACAAGCCGGACTGAAAAGTAAATGATGATGCTACAATAAATTGTAAACATATTTATGGGTAAGAGGAATCTAATTTTTGACATGAAATCTGTATGAAAAGTGAAAAGTAATGGGTGTTACCACACTGAGTGTGTGTACAGGGTTTCTCCTCGCATTAATATTTGGAGCTGTCTGAATACGAGTTTTTGCAACATCAAGTGGCAAAACTGCAGACCAAAACTGCAACGCAAATCTTGGGTTCAATCAAACACACATCGAATCTACATTAATTCAGCTAAACTTTAAACTTCAATGTAAGCCTCTAAACATAAACAGGTTTGCAGTTCCTAGTTACTCACCGCAATACCTGCAAGCCCACCACTAAAAACTCCAACTCCTGCATCTATGAGAATTTTAGAAGAATGGCTGATAAACTGAGAAGACTGGGCATCTGCTTGTCTGTCCACTTTAGAATGCATGCCAATAGTTGAAAGCATATAGTAACGAGTCATTTCGTAAGTGCTGAAGAATACTGCATTTCCAATCGACTCTCTCAAGAATGTAGTTAAACCACCACAAAATAAACCTTGTATCTGAGAAATTTTGCAAACCAATGAAAAAGGATCAAAGGTCAACAAGTTGTTTATTAAAATATAACATCTTTGAAGTATTTGGATTGTGCAGGCACTGATATGTATCAGATAGTATCAGGGCTTTAACAACCAACACATTCTTACCCCTTCATTTCTAATAGTTTTCAGTGCACAGTCCAAAGGCCCTTCATATCTCCAATGATGCTTCATGAGTGACCCACTGTCTTTTGCCTGAACTTGCAATCTACACTACAAGACAACACAACACAACATATATCCACTGGTACAAAAAGATCTCAATGCATACCCATAGCACGTACAAATTCTAATTCAGATTACCTTCACCAGCTCTGCTGGGCACAGTACAAAACTAATGAGTGCTCCCCCACAAGCTGCAGAAGGAACAACAATCTCAAGCCTTGGCTTGCCACTGCTAAGATTTCCTCCCTTGCCAAAGAACAACCATGCCAAATACTACCCCATCAGGCCTCCAGACATAAACTACATAACTACAAAAAGTGAACAATAAACATCAAAAAAAATGCAACAAAGAGAACAAATGCAAAATAGATTAGTTGCATTTGCTGTCAATATATGAACCTACAGCAAAGTCTAGGAGCATTGCCTGATCCAATGCAAAAGTACGCATTTACCAGGACATACCTGTAAGGCTAGTTTCATTTGGGAATAAACACCAAAAAGAAGTGAACTTTCGAAAGCCATGCCCACAAAAGTTGGGGTTGCACCTCTGTACAGACCCTTCACCTGAAATATAGAAAGAATCATGAAGAAAAGCCAGAATAGATTTGCAATGAAAACTTAGAGATTCTCAGTACATGTAAAAGAGAACATAGTTGAGAACTTTTAGGGGAAAGGATTCATGTCATTGTCAAAGATTGTAAAGCATATGTGAATTGTGAAAACAACATAAAATACAATCTTCTTGAGCAAAGTGCATTGACAACCGCAATACATTAGAAGTAAAGTTGTCAACATGAACAGTATAACAAAGGAAGCATACTAATCTCATACCAACGCCTGTAGAAAGCTTTTGCTTTTCCTCACAATATATTTTTCTATTGATCATCTTATGGAAAGTTTAACGTGGTGGGCCTGTTACCCCTCATACTGTATGAGAGGTAGCTATGTGATTTTCATCACATGCTAGAGATTTCAGTGTGAGCACCACTCTCCCAGTGGCATGATGTTCCAGTTCACACTTGAAAGTTGAATGTGAGCACTTCAGATGGGTCAATCAGAGCATATATGTCAGAGAACTGGTTGCATGATGTTCTTTTCCTTGCACAGTGGATATGCCCACCTTTGATGGTTTCACGATGATGCTAGCATGGTTCAGTTGGTTTTGGCACAGGGATGATATCGTACACATGATGAGAGCGCCTCAGTGCTCTACTGTCTATGTTGATTATGATGATGAGGCTTGATGTATTGGATACTGTCATATCTTTCATTCTTGCTCATGTATAGTGATAT
>ML782418.1:574304-592420 GCA_009831015.1 Picea engelmannii
TTAGTCCTTCTTTCATGGGAAGTGTTGTGCTTAATTTGTCGAGCATGTTGATGAGGATCTTTGGTTGAAGTTGGATAATGGATCACTAGCTTGGGAAATTGTGTCAGTTGCCTTGTTTCACCTTGGTGGTCAGTTTCTATGCCTTAGTCCTGTGTTTTCACTACCTAGGGAAAAGGGGTACAACTGGGGGGCCCTCACAAGGGTAACGTTCCATTCCCCACCATGCTTAACAATTTCCATCTTAGAGCCTCTCATAGTGCACTAAACTTTAGTAATGGGTCATGGTCCATCCTCTCATGAGAAGAAGGGGTTGAACGCTGAGAGGTTAATGCAGCAACTATATATATAAAAGTGTGTGTGTGTGTGTGTGTTATGCTATAAATGATAAAGGCCACCATAAAAGCCACAGGACAGCTTGAGCTCTACCCCCTCTAATGGTAATCGCCCCTGTCCTGATGCAAACAAATGCACAATTATAAAGGATTATAGCCCAACAAAAATGAAGGAATACAGCTTAAAACCTGTAAAGGGGACTTGCAAATAATAACTAGGTATCAAACAGCAATTAAGGGGTTCGGAATGCAAAAAGTACCGAGGAAAGGGTATCTCAAGCAGCGAGCGCTCCCTCTACAAAGACGCTCATAGAAATGGATTTAATGACACCATTAGCCATGAAGTAAGCCCTAATTCATATCACTATCACGCTTACTCTTGAAGGGTTTCTTTATTTCGTGCTTCCCTCGGGACCTATCCCTCTACCTGGGTCTTTTATTTCCAGTCTAGGTTGGCACACCTACAAGGGTTGGATGAAGGCCCTCCCATATTTAAACTTGCCAACTCACATGAGGTCTTGGGCTAGTGTGATGCTTGAAGGGGATACTAAAGTGCATTGTTTACATGGCTTATATCTTAAGTAACAACTTACTTTGCATGATTTAAGGACTAATATTTCTTATGAACATTGGCTTACCTTGTCTTATACTTTGCTTTGTTTTGGATGGCTCCGAAATGGTTCTTTGAGGGATGTCCTAGGCTTGTACCCGGGACGTTGTTCCTTTATTGCAGGACTTTGGCACATGTGATGCAGAGCAGTGAGTCATCCAGTGACTCACCGCCCTCGGACATCAGCTCTCACATCCTTGGAACCTTGGATGATGGATAGATGGCTTGGTTTGAGCAGATTTGGTCATGATGGCACACAGATGGGTTGAAAGCCCACACGCTGGGCAGAGCACCACATGGCTTATTATTCACTGGATCAGGGATGTTGCAGCAGCAGACAACCAAACATCATGCAGAGATGAGATGTCGCTCCCTCCAGCCCAGACGCAGTGCCCCAAACCCTTGACATCACCCTCCATTTGATCATGATGTCATCTTTTAGGGTTTGATGGACAGTTGGGGTACTAGTGATTATTGGCATGACCTTCGGTGAGGAGATGCACCATTTGCCATCACTTCACCTTGGATTGGTGCCACGTGGCCTTTGGAGGCCTTCTCTTAGCCTTGGAAGGCTTGACATCACCACACATGTAGCACTAGTGACATGTTATTTGCATTTTTACATTTTGTAAAGGTTAAATGAGGGGTCAACCCCAATTCAAATCAAAGTTATGTTATGTTATATGGACAAAACGCTAGACCTAGCCTCATATATTAAGGCTAGTGTCATTTTCATTTTGGATCATCACATTCCTCTCTCATTTGGGGGGGTAACACTTCTAAAGTTTCGTTATTTCAGCCTTCTTAGTCTTTTTCTCTCATGCGCTATGCTTGAAGGAGGGTCTTTTGTGGATGCTTTGCTCATTTCGATGGATATTTTTTCCAATTAGAGTTTATCCTCTTGATTTCTTGGAAGTAAGTAATTTTCTGCAATTTTATTGTGAAATTGCTATTTTGTTGCAAGTAATCTTGTTTTGTTGAAACCATAACAGGGAGACATAAGTAATTATTTTCCTCATAAAATTCTATATTCCCAAGTTTGTGAAACGTCCTTGCTAGGGTTCGAAGCCTAAATCCCAAAAATGCTTGCACTTTGGGGTTTTAACCCTAGACATTTGATTCTTGACCTAAGTGAAGCTACTAGAAGGGAAAAACGACATCTAGGGCCCAAGCGTGCTTGCACCCTAGATACCCTTTTCTTTAACTGCACCTTAGGGTTTAGACTCTACCTCTTGTGCTTCATCTAGACCAATCTTCAAGTTTAATGCATTTGAGACTCCATAGACCCTAGAAGGACTACAACATTGATCTAGGAGTGAATTTGTGGCTAAAGTAGTTGTTAAAATCAATCTTCTTAATTTCTCAAGTTTTCTACTAACATTGCTAACCCAAACTCTAGCAAACTCACAATATTTCTTGTTGTTGTTATAAAATGTTTGCTACAGCCACTGAAAACTACATTAAATTGTTGCATACACTCATCTAAAAGTGGCTTAACTTGTTCGGAAACTACCTCTAGCAATTGGATAATAATCTATTGGTTTAATGCTTACTTTTCATGATCAATTGTGGTGTTTCTGAGCATTATTTATTGCTACTGTTGCAAATCTTTTATTGTTGTTATACAATTGTTTACTGCTGTAATTTGCAACAGCCAATGCAATTTTACTTGTCTAGTGTCTAAAGAGGTCATCATTGCATGCTTTAGCTTGGTAATTGTCAATATATGCTGCAAATTGTTCATTGTTCCGGGCAGGTACAACAATTTCCTTCCAACTTCTCCTTCCTTCTTAGACCTAGACCCAACTAACAGGTGATCAAGATAGGGGGCAGTAGGCTTGGCTATTTCTTGCTATTTGATCCCTTGAGGTCACCTGGGAAGCTTCCCTTGTGGTAGACCTCTTCCATCACTAAAACGAGGGAAGATTCTACTTATGTGACAATGGTAGTTTCTTCCATAGTTACGCAAGATTTGGGGATCTTGTGGAGGTATTTGCACAAGTACAAATCCTGCGATAACATTTTGGCACCATTGTCGGGGAGGATTGAGTCATTCTCCTCACGACCTTTCTTTAGTAAACTTATCCCGAAGCCCTTATCTTACAAGTTTACCTGGCAACTCCACTAAGGGTAGAATCCCTCACTTACTTTTGATGATCCAAAAGAGATCATCTAGCAACTTCACTAATACATTTTGAGGTGTCCATTTCCCAAGTAATGGAATTATGGCATCTTTTCATGAATAGTTTCCTTCTATTGATTTTGAAAGCATCCCTGGATACCCAAACAAGTTTAAGGAAGGATGGTCAGAGAACTTTATAGAATTCAAAGGATTGGTTGTTACTCATGTTGTAAAGTTCTTAGACTACATACGGGGAATGGGGGAGCATGAGGATATACAGATAATATGATTTATATGTTCCCTACCATTTGATGTACAGGATTGGATCAAAGATTGTTGCAAACCAAAAGCCATATCTTCTCTCATAGATCTCATTAGCAAGTTTCTTGAATTTTCAAAACCACAATGTCAAACATATGAAGACATTCTTCGAGAGCTCGCAGCAGCCCTTAAAAGGAAGGGCTTCTTCTAGGATCTTCTTATAAGAGACCTTAGGGAAGCACACCATGCCCAAGAAGAAGACACTATTAGGAGTATTCATCCTCATGATGAAGACAACACATTGATAGTTGCTCCGCTTGTTGAGGATGAAGAACCAGAACAGTGTGAAGACTTCTCCCAAAGGTTGAAGGAAAGCGTCAGAGAAGATAAGAAGATATGCAAGCAACTGGTTGATCGCTGCTAAGATATACGCCTGCTAATTGAGCTTTGTGCACTAAGATTAGAAGAGCATGACCTTAGAGTGGAGAAATGTGAGCGATGTCTCAAAGTTTCAGCAAAGGAAGAGCTCGCTAAGGCATATTTCCAAGTGAAGACACTATGTACCAGCATACGAGAGAAATATTACCAACATTGGGTTTTGTCCAAGATATTGGAGTATAACGTAGACGGAGAAGAATGGGATGATTCAGAAGAAGATGCAACTCTTAACGAAGTTCTCCCGCCAAACGATCAAGCGAACGATGAAAAATTTATTAGCAAAGAACCTCCATATCTTGAGCATGCCTTGGATAAATAAGATTGCACATCTCCAAGGAAAGAACCTAAGGAAGAAATTTATGAAGAGGGTTACCAACCCATTGAAGAGGAGCAAGAATCACCTCATGATTCCATTAAAAACAGCAAAGATTTGATTGAAGAACGAGAACCTGAAGAGGTGAATCATAGGGAAGATCACCAAATACATGAAGTAGAACATGAGTTGCCTTGTGAGTATGCTAAAGAAGAACATTTTGACGAAACACACCATGTTAAAGACTTAATCCAAGAAGAGGCTCCTCATGAGAACGAAGCGTCGGTATTTGCTCCTCTATTTGATGAAGTCATCCAAGCTTCCATTCCTCCCGCACATGAAGAAGAGAACGTGGTGAGTGATACTCCTTTCCAAGTTTTTGATGTTGCTTCATTTCATGATTCAAAAAGTGAAGAGATGTTAGAGGAACCCTTGGATGCATTAGACCCTTCATGTTATAATAAAAGTGATGATGTGATTGAGAATATTGATGATTTTATACATGTTGGGAGACGTAAATGGGATGTTATTTGTTCTGGTCTTAATGGAGATCCCATTTATGACATTGAAGCTTGTTTTCAATTGTTGCCTTTAGAACAACCATGTGTGATTACTATAGACTTAGATATGTTGCAACATAAAGATGACATGGCTACAGATTTATTCCAATCACCCAGGGATGACTTATTGCAACACTCTCATGATGATTTTTGGTCTTATCCTGGAGGGTCTAATACATACTCTTTTGAGCACTTCGATTTATTCTATGAAGAAGATTTTCAACCACTGTTGTGCTCTAACTTTGATGAAGATGAGGCCATGATTCGCGGAGAGCAGGATTTTTGTGACGAGAATTTCCAGCCTTCTCCTTTTTCACCCGGTTGTTCTGCTATAGATATGGTTGGTAGTTTTCCTCGTAATCGTCACTAGCCTATAGGACGGAGTTGTTTTCGACCTATGGTTTGTTGCAAGGGTTTTCAGTTTCACACACAAGGCCAACAAGCCTTGGGTTGGGAGAAAAAAAAATTCTCTAGGCCTAGTTTCATCCCCTACCTTGCGCTCTCTTTTCCCATAGACAACCTTGGAGTTTTCCTTAGGTTCCTTCTCATCCCTTCTCGATCTTCGGGTGATGGCTTTGTAGCTGAGAATGAGGATCTGCCTTTATCTGATTCTTTCAGCCTTGTCCTGGGATGGATAAAGCAGGGTTGTGGTGATGCCTCCTTATATGACTTTGTCCCTCCCTCTCGCCTCCATGAGTTGGATTTTAGGACTAGTTATGGTATGGTGTATGTCCTGACTCATGATCTTTTTGTGCTTGACTTGTCCTTATTTTGGTTTATGATGAAGCACAAGAGTAGATATTTCGATACAATGTTGGGATGGTTTCACTGGTTATATGATTATACCTAGCATTTCAGCCTAACATAGAGTAGTGTAGGTTAAGTAGGGCATTTGCATTTGTATATATCTTGCATCATGCATTCATGCTAGTATAGTCTTGCATCTTCTTGTATATATTGCATTTCACTTGTAAATAATGCATACATGTTAGGAACTTACAATTGATCATTGTATATTATTGCTTTATCGTTTATAGTTTAGTGAAAAAAATTATTTTCAACATGATTTGGATTTATCACTAACTTCGGTGGATCACATCCAATTGATACTTCTAAAGGGTGTTGTTATTTGAAGTGGGAACGGGATTGCAGGTCTTGGACAACCAGAGATGTTGAGGTTCTCATGTGCTCTACGGTGAACACATGTCCCCATGTTGGAGCCAGATGTTACCCCCCCATGCCTAGGGGTAACTAGAGGAGATCATGTCTCGTGGCCCGCAATGGAGACAATGATCCTGACCATGGAGATGATTAGCATGTCCACAGTGTTAAAATTTTGGTATGCTCGTTTAACCATAGACTGACACATCATTGTCACCCAACCACAGGCATTCACATATGCCACCCCTGAGCACAATACCCTCTTCCTAGATAGAATGATTCTGACAAGTCCACACTAGAACCAACAAATAAACCCTAACCAGAAACATTACTGTTGCAACAGCAGCACAATACCAAGAGAATGTACCTCTACTAGTGGAAGCGTACCTTTACCAAGAGAAGCACACAAGAGAGATACCAGAAACACTGAGAATACTCTACGACAACTGCTACACTACTCTCTCCATACTTGTGTCTCCTTCTGCTGGAGTTGCAACTCCTTAGACTTGCGCACTAGTTGAGTGAGTGGGTGAGAATGTACAAATGAGCTAAGGTGCCTCCTTATTTATACTAATCTGTCCAAGTGACTTTTCCAGGTGGGGTCGACTTCTCTTTCTGGGCCTCCTAATTCTTTATTATTATTCTCCTTGGGCCGATTTCTCTTCTAGGGTTTAACCACATATGTTTAAGGGTTCTCTTACTTTCGGAATATTCTAATCTAAGTATAAAGGTTACACTTGGAGGTTAATACCTCCCGCAGCTACCAAAACATCAACACTCCCTCTTATCTAGGGAGGTATTAACTAAGATGTTCTTCATGTAATGGTCTCAAACACATCCATCCATCTCACATGGCATGGGCAAGACTCACATGGTCTTGCAGACCAGTCTACAGGTAGCATCACCACAGCCACACAGACTATCTCATGATCAAACAGATCATGTCTCAAGTAGCATGTCCACACAGGCCATCTCATGATCAAATAGATCATGTTACAAGTATCATGGCCACACAAGCCATCTCATGATCAAACAGATCATGTCACGAGTATCACCATCATAACCACACAGGCTCTATCATAGTCACACACACAAACTATCCAATGGTCATGTCACAGTCATGCATCTAGGGTCTCATCATCCTTTCGTGCTTTATGTCATCACGGGGCTTCAACTAGTTCATACAGAACTAGGCAACTTGCCAGCTTACACAAAATCTGGCATCTAGTTCATTTAGAACTAGTAACCTCGCCAGCTCACACAGAATCTGGCATATGCAGTTGAGCCAGTTTACACAGAACTGCGCTACAACCCAATCCAAACGGAGTCTTGGCAACTGCAACTCGCCAGCTCACACAGAATCTGGCATCTAGTTCATACAAAACTAGTAACCTCTGGTTGGCACACCAGACAACCAGTCCACAGTGACCAGGCATCTAATCACAAAGATTAGGCGATGTAGTACGCACACACTACCCATCTAGCCCAAGGCTAGGAAACACCTCCAACTGTAAATGTGTTGAACCTTCACAGAATAGATCTAGCTAAACAATAATACACACATTTGAAGAGAGAATTGGAGAAAGAAGAAGAAGAGAAAGAATGAAAGAATTCTCATTAACCGTTATGAATAATGAATAATTTACACATGATATACTCTGTATAACTCAATGAGTGCGCACTCGAGGAGAATCAATGCACCATAGTGGTGGTCTAGAGTGATCTGGACACACACCAGCAGTTACGAAAGTGAACTGCCACCTAATCTAATCCCTCAGGCAGTTACAGGAGTGAACTGCCACCTAGTTGAGTTAACTAGTCAACTAGTCTTCAGTTAACTGACTGAACATAGAGTAGTGAGGAGTTAACTCAGGGAATCAAGGGTAATGCACCAATTTGGTGATGATCCCAAGGCAAGGTCGAATTAGCATGGTGATGATCCCAATGTTGCATGGTGATAAAACCAATGCAACATCTAAACTCAACTCAACTAGTCAAACTGAAGTGTCAACTGAAAGAGAATATTCTCCGGGTGGAATATTCTCCCCTAAAATATAGGAGACTGGATAATGATTAATTATGACTAATAAACAAGGAAAAACCTTAGGAAAAATAAATCCTAGGTGTGTGTGAAGTAACTCCAACACCCCCCCTAAACATCACTATTGTGAAAATAAAGAATGGGTCCCGGCAACGAGGCCATGTTAGGTACCCAAATACAAAAGATACACTGAAAATAAAGTGAGGAAAGAGGGAGAACCTCATGGGAACCCCGCCCCCCCCCCCCAACCCCCTCCTCAAGGTACAATGTATGTAAAAAGAAGAACTACAGTTGCTAGGCAACTGTGTCCTTCACTCCAAGACGACTTCGAAGAGAATGGAACTTGTGCTCAGTGAAGGTCTTGGTGAAGAAGTCCGTCGTCTGTTTTGTTGAAGGACAAAACTGTAAGTCAATGATCCCCTCGTGTACTAAGTCTCGGATGTAATGCATGTGGATCTCGATGTGCTTCGTTCGCTGCCTCTAAACTGGATCTCTGCAGAACTTTAGAGTGCTCTAGTTGTCACACCAGATGGCGATCGGCCGATGAAACTGAATGCCCAACTCAGTGAGAAAATGTTGTAGCCACATAGCCTGAATGGTTATGTTAACTACCCCTCTGTACTCTGCCTCCGCTGAAGATAGAGCAATGGCAGCTTGCTTCTTGCTCGACCAACAGATAGGCCCGGAACCAAGACTGAGTGAGTAACCAGATGTGGACTTGCAATCAATGTTATCGCCATCCCAGTCAGAATTAGTAAACTCGATGAGATCTAATGTAGAGTCTACTGCATAATGAATCCCAAAGGTGATGGTGCCCTATACGTATCGAAGGATACGCTTTGCAGCCTTCCAATGTAGCTCTTGCAGCACCTGCATGAACTTGGAAACTGCACCAACTGCATATGAGAGGTCTAGTCTGGAGTGAGTGAGATACAACAAGCTCCCCACTAGCTGTTTGTACAGTGTGTTGTCAACCAGTGGAGTCTCCCCGCCATCCTCAAGTTTGACTCCTGATAGGAAAGGAGTCGGAGTAGACTTCCTGTCTGTCATGTGAAATCTCTTAAGGAGATCTCGTGCATACTTGGCCTGAGACAGTTTGATGCATGATGCATCCTGACTGATCTCGAGTCCAAGGAAGAAGTGTAGCGGACCCATGTCCGTCATCAAAAACCTGTCATGTAGAATCCTCTTGACTGCAGCAATCACTGAAGTCAAGCAACCGATGATCAGCAAATCATCAACGTACAGAACTAAGAGTAGAAGTGAATCAGTCGTCCTAAGCATGTAGACATTCGGGTCTGATTTACAACGTACAAAGTTCTGTGACAACAGGTAGGAATCCATCTTGGCATACCATGCCCTCGGAGCTTGCTTGAGGCCATCAAGGGACTTCTTCAGTCGACAGACCAAAGATGAGTCCTGCATAAATCCCTGGGGATGCTCCATGTAGATCTCCTCAGAGAGATCACCGAGAAGAAATGCACTCTTCACGTCCATCTGATGGACTTCCCATACCTTGGTTGTCACAATGGCAAGTGCCAATCGCATGGAATCCATCTTCGCTACTGGAGCGAAGGTCTCATCATAGTCAATACCATGAACCTGCTGAAAGCCTTTGGCAACAAGTCTGGCTTTGTATCTGCTAATCTGTCCATCTGCTGCGCTCTTGGTCTTGTAGACCCATCTGCATCTAACAAGTTTCCTCCCAGAAGGAAGGAGAACCAGATCCCAAGTCTGGTTCTCGAGGAGGGAGTTGTACTCCTCCTGCATGTAGGATTCCCAAAAGGGATTTCCAACAGCCTCGCCATAAGACTGTGGATATAAGACTGAACCAAGAAAAGATGCCTGGAGGGCAATGGTTTAGTGGCAGTGAGTGCAACAGGAGGCTCCTCGAAATCAGATCGAGTCCTCCTAGTATCGGCTAGATCACCAACGAGATCCCCTACATCCTGAAGAGTAATATGTGCCCACTTGGGCCTCTACTCTGGCTCTGCAACTGCATCTGGATGCTCTGACTCTGCATCTGACTGTACTAACTCTGAATCTGAATCATTGGAGTGCTCTGAATCAGAACTCTCGTCTGAAGAATAGTCGACATGTGCATGCGGATCATCTCGGACAAGTGGAAGAATGAAGGGCATGCGGTTGCTGAGGTACATGCGAGACACTTTCCTCGAATTGGACACTACACTCAATGATGAGTCGGTCTGAGGAAAGATCAATAAGCCTATATCCCTTTACTCACACAGTCGGGGCATCCAACAAAAATGCACTCAATGCTCTATGGATCAAGTGCCTTCCTCTTTTCAGAGGGAATCCGGGCCCATGCACGTGAACCGAAAATGCGAAAGTGGGTCACTTCCGGTTTGAGGTCGCTCCAAGCCTCATAGGGGGTCTTATCCCCGACAGATCAATGGGGAGATATGTTTTGGATGTATGTTGCACAATTAAGCGCTTCGGCCCATAGTCTCTGTGGTAGTGACTTTGCATGCAACATGCAACATGCCATCTCCTTTAGAAATCTGTTTTTCCACTCAGCATCTCCGTTTTCTACGAAGTATAGGGAACTATGTGTTGCAACTGAATCCCTGCATCATGGCAAAGATTATGGATCTCATGATTTACATACTCCCCCGTCATCAGTTCGGAGGACTTTTATCTTCTTTCCGAACTGTCTCAACCAGGGCTTTGAAATCTTTGAGGTGTTGAAAGACCTTAGATTTTTGCCTGAGAAAGTAGATCCATGTAAAACGTGAGAAATTGTCAGCAAAAATGAGAACAAATCTTGCTTTACTGATCGATGGATGCGGAAAAGGACCCATAAGGTCACTGTGGATCAGATCTAAAGGCGCAGAAGCTCTCTGAGACTTTTCTTTATCGAATTTCTCTTGAGGGTTTTTCCAAGAACACATCCCTCGCATACTCCCTTGGAGAAATGGATGTCTGGTAGACCATCAACCAATCTTTGCTTGCTAAGTTGTCGCATGTATCTGAAATTCAAATGTCCAAACCTTTCGTGCCATATCCTACTACTTTCATCAGCATGAGTAAGCAGTAAAGAAAAATCAGGTTCAATGAATTCAAAAAATGTATACAATCTATACTGATGATTTACCTCACCGGTAGCAACCCTGGAGTTGGTTTGCATGTCGTAGATGTCCACAGAATTTGGTGTGAATATGACTTTCTTTCCGGTGCTGAAATTCGTCATCTGATACACGGAGAGAAGGTTGACAGAAATCTTGGGAACATGCAACACATTCTCAAAGCTTTCGTTGGTGAGTTCAATCCTTCCTTTGCCCGTGACTTCGACAGAAGAGTTGTCCCCCATTAAACTAGGCGGACCTTTGCATGCATCCAAAGAAGAATATACTGCTTTTGAGGCAACCATGTGATGTGATACTCTTGAATCTACGATCCAAGCATCGACAGAGAAGTTGATGGCAATCAAGGCATGGCTAGAATTGTCTTTCTTGGAATTCGAATCTTCTGGCTTCTTCTTCTTGGCACCCTCGGGGATGCAATCTCCAAGGTTGTTTTGCTAAAGTATTTGAGACATCAAATCTATTTGTTTTTGCATGCATGAGGATTCTGAATGGAATCCTTTGTGACAGTATGTGCATTTCTCCCCTTTTCTTCCCTTTTCACCTTTGGATCTGGAGGCATCGGTGAAGGGTTTTGTGTACCCTTCCTTCTTCAGATGTGCATGAGCTTTTCGTTTATCTTTATCTTTAGAGTTTTGATATTTGTGGCTGCCATCATGCACAGTGAGTGCATGCGCCTTTGGGCCTTTGATTGTGCCCGTGTTAATGAGCTTGGTTTGCTCTTGTGTCAGTGCTTCGATAAAGTCCTCAAGAGAAGGCATCTTCCAGGTGGCTCCAGAGGTGAATCTGACAGAATGGAATGTGGATACGAATACAGAGAATTCAAGACAGAGCTTGGAGAGAATGGTGAGAACCATTTGTTTCTCCTCCTTCGATTTATCAACCCTGCAAGCTTTGAGTTGCGACAGTAAACCCTTGAATTTTGTAAAGAAATCTTGGATATTATCGAAGCTTTTTGGATCCAATGTGAGCAGCTCCACCTCCAGCATGTGTCCCCTCATCTCATCCTGTTTTCCAAAGAGCCCTTCCAAGGCGGTCCAGGCTTCAATGGGAGTCTTACAGGAAGATATGTGAAAAAGGAGTCGGGATAAATAAAACTGCAAATTGTTCCGAGTGCCTCATCCATGCGATTTAAGTACTTGGATTTTTCTATGGCTGATGTCGGTTCTGTATCTGTATTCAAGGTTAACCTGTACAACCCTCTGGTTCGGAGATGTATGGCTATTTTCTCCTTCCATGCAAAATAGTTGTAAGGTGTAAGAATGAATTCTTTTTGGAAATCCATCTTTCCGTTGTCTTCAATCTTTTGTACCTGCAAAAAAATTTGGTGTAGCTTTTTCTTAGCAGTACGTCGGCTCTAATACCATGTAAATGTGTTGAACCTGCACATAATAGATCTAGCTAAACAATAATACACACATTTGAAGAGAGAATTGGAGAAAGAAGAAGAAGGAGAGAAAGAATGAAAGAATTATCATTAACCGTTATGAATAATGAATAATTTCCACATGATATACTCTGTATAACTCAATCAGTGCGCACTAGAGGAGAACCAATGCACCATAGTGGTGGTCTAGAGTGATCTGGACACACACCAGCAGTTATGGGAGTGAACTACCACCTACTCTAGTCTCTCAGACAGTTACAGGAGTGAACTACCACCTAGTTGAGTTAACTAGTCAACTAGTCTTCAGTTAACTGATTAAACAGAGAGTAGTGAGGAGTTAACTTAGGGAATCAAGGGTAATGCGCCAGTTTGGTGATGATCCCAAGGCAAGGTCAAATTAGCATGGTGATGATCCCAATGTTGCATGGTGATAAAACCAATGCAACATCTAAACTCAACTCAACTAGTCAAACTGAAGTGTCAACTGAAAGAGAATATTCTCCAGGTGGAATATTCTCCCCTAAAATATAGGAGACTGGATAATGACTACTTATGACTAATAAATAAGGAAAAACCTTAGGAAAAAGAAATCCTGTGTGTGTGAAGTAACTCCAACACCAACCACACAGGTTGGCCCTCCAGCTTGAAAAGCTAGGAAATTGGCCAGCCCCGAAGGCTCACCATCTGTTGACCTTGTGCGAGGTCATGCTGACTAGTGCCACAGTCAGTAACGTGCCCGTGAATGACCACCCGTTGCTGCCACACCCTGCAAGATACTACCCCAAGAATTGCATATGTGACTCATCACTCCCTTTTACAAGGGACGTCCTTCTGGACCACGTCAAGCTTGTCCCTGAAGTACACAAACTTCACCCTTGACAGAGGCTTGGTCAACACATCTACTATTTGCCCATCTGTAGCGACATACTGGAGCTTCACTGCTCCCTTCTACACCATATCTCTGATATAATGGTACCTGATCTCGATATGCTTGGATTTGTCATGAAACACCGGGTTCTTTGACAACTTCACACAACTCTAGTTGTCGCACCAGATACAAGTCGCCTCTAACTCGAGATCAAACAATCCTACAAGCAGCTTCTGAAGCCACACTGCTTCGCTGCTAGCTGAACATGCTGCTATATACTCTGCCTCGGCCATACTAAGCGACGCACTAGTCTGCTCCCTGTTGAACCATGAGATCATCGTTGATCCCAAACTGAAGCAACATCCATATGTACTCTTCCTGTCTGCAACACTACCGGCCCAATCTGAATCAGTATAGCCTTGCAGTCTTATCTTATGATCTGAAACATATCGGAGTCCATAATCAACTGTACCTTTCAGGTACCTCAACACTGCTTTGCCGCAACCAACTGAACACGTCTTGGTTCAACCATATACCGACTCAATGTGTTCACCGCAAAACATATATCTGGCCTAGTGTTCGTCAAATATATTAACAAACCAATCATCTGCCTATACATAGTGACATCCACCGTCTCTGAAGAAGTATCACTCAATCACTTCATATTCGTCATCATGGCTTTACAATCCATAATTCCGAATTTCTTCAGAATCTCTACAGCATATTTTCCTTGGCACAATAAAATCTTATTTGGTTTCTGCCACACCTCTAGACCCAAGAAATAATGCATCATACCCAGGTCTTTCATCTCGAACTTGATGCAAGCTTTCTCTTGCACTCAGTGATGAGTTTCTCATTCCCTATTAGAAACAAGTCATCCAATATCAAAGGGAAACCAATCCCAGGCTCATCAAAATAACTGTCTAGCATATCCTGCCCTAAGTGCCTGCTTAAGCCCGTACAAAGCTTTCTTCAATCTGTAGACATGAGACTCCTCATGTATCTTGTGGCTTCTCTGTGTGCACTTCCTCTGACTACTGGAGCAAGTGTCATCATAATCTTCTCCCTCTTGCTGGGATAATCCTCTGGCCACAAATCAGGCTTTGTACATCTCCATGCTGCTATCAACGGCATGTTTGATGTTGTAGATCAATTTGGAAGTCACCACTGACTTCCCTTCTGTTCTCAAGGAAAAAATCCATATCCCAGTCCTTCTGAATGGCTTCTTCCTCTATCACTGAAACAAGGGAATCTTCCAATGAGGTCTCATATCTCCTCGAAGCCTTTGAAGCTTCAATCTAGTCTCTTCAACTCATGGCACCTGTTTGTCAGTCCTGGAAGATGTCTCTCTCTCCCATCTAAATCTGAGGAGGAATACTTTCTAAATGAAAATCTCTAAGCCACTGACTCTCTCTGAGATCAGGCTCACTCTGAGTCTCCATTCTCCCTCTGAAGCTTGACTCCCTCTAAGTCTATATAATCTTCAAAGCCATCTGCTCCCTCTGTGTGTGATGATTTCCTCTGAAATCTCATATGAATGGTCCTGGGGAGCCTGCTCCTCCCTCTAAACTCTAGCTCCTTCTGAGCTAGTACTTGGTGGGGCCGCCTGCCTCACCACTAGTGGAGCCATCTGCTCCTCATGATATGGCTCATCAATGCTATATATCTTTGCATCCTGCAAAGTGTCACGGGACCATGTTGGTCTCTTCCTGATTATTGCAACGATTTTGGGTAGGCCCTTCTAGCTCTACTAACTCTTCCTAATGATCTGAAGAGTGATCAACTGCACTAGAAGGATCTGTTCGGTCATCTTTGGAGCCTTCTACTCCTTACAATCAATCTCCATATGAAATACTCTATATTTCGCAAAAGTACCCTTCTTGCCAGAAGGTTTTAACTTCGTCCTCTTTTTCTTCAGTACATGGATGTATGCGGTCATGTATACAACTTCTTATCTGGATAGTCTGCTCCATGTCTCAAACTAGAGACCATCTAATATGTTGCCTCCTGCAACCGTCACTATAGCTTCCCTTAGAGTTATCACATGTGACCTGCCCAGAACAAGACCAACAACAAGGGAAAACAATATACAAGAATAATACTCTTATGATGGTAATAAAAACAATAACGAGAACAATCGTCACAGTAGCTCCTTCTCAGAGCTATCACTTGTGACCTGCCTGGAACAAAAGCCAAAATAAAAATGCAATAATAGGAAATAGGAACAACACTCTTCTAGTGTTGTGACCAATCATTCCTCCATGGTAACCTGCCCAGAACAAGAAACAAGAACAACAATATTTTCTCGATAACCTCCATGGAATTTACAAGATAACTTGCCCGAGACAAGAGCAACAAGAGCAAAAGTATTTCCAATATAATAGCGTTTTTTTTCATAAGAACATATCTATGTTAACAAGAATGAAAGACAATTTCATGGTAATCATCATAGCATTACCAAGGTGACCTGCCTAGAAGCAAAACAAGAAATATCTCCTAGAGGAGATGTTAGTTCATCTTGCAAACAAGTACAATAAGCATTTATATCAATAGTACTCACATACTACGAAGTATTCATTGTATCTAGCAGTAATAGAACCTTTCAAGGATTGTTGTCACAACTATAGTGTTTACTTGTAATGTAGCAATTTTCAAACTTGATATGTGCAAATTGGAAACTTATCAGTTTAATCAATCAAACCTGGAACTTGGAGTCTTATCTTCAAGAATGAGTGGTGTTGCTTTTCTTCTGAGTCTCCTTCATTCAAGATGACAAGTATTCTCTCCAACCTGTTCCCTATACTAAGACAATATGTTTTCTTGACAGAAATCTGAGTTAGGGAACATAATGCAAATAAACTTTAAAATCTCAACATTAATCAATCTAATACTTTAACTAAAGTCAGCTTATAACTTTAACTTTGACCAGAGGTTAGTATGATAATCATAACTTCAATAAATCAAAATACAACTAGATGTTCATAAGATCACAATAATGCCATAACAGCTAGAGGCTATCAAAACAATCAAACCTAGAGTGCATTGTTCCTCTGAATGTGCTGGATTTGAGATTTGGATCTTCAATTGTTGCTTGAACAAAAGATCCCTTCTCCTGCAAACACCCTCAAGATAGTGATACAATTTAAACATATACAAGTGCATACCTCCGGCAGTAGCAACAGGCAACGGCACCATCCGACAGCAGGGACAAGCAATGACGAATCCAAAAACTTCAAAGTGCTCCAACTTGCAATTTGAAGATAGTTGGAGATGCGCTAGGGTAGGGCGCACTAGGACAACTAAAAAATAGGCCCAACACTTCACCGAAAGTGCCCAACGAATTTGGGTTAGGGTTTGTTGTTGCTGCAAAACCAGAAACCCTAACTGTCGAAAGAATGGCTAGCGAGTTGATCTAGGGCAAGAATAATTTCAACATCCTTTCAACGAGATGCCCAACGAGTTACCAGAAACTTCACTGGACCAAAGGAACTACAAGTGGTACTGCAACTGGTGCTACAACTGACACTGCAACTGGCACTGCAACTGCGGAAGATTGTAGATCTGATCCATGAAAAAGATGCACTTTCCTTAGGCACCCTTCTTAGTGGGTTCAGTAAGTGCTCAACGAGCTTGACAATGGGGGAAACTAAAGATCTTCCTTCCAGCGATTAGACTGTTACGAAGGAAACCAGCTATGATACCATGTTAAAATTTTGGTATGCTCGTTTAACCATAGACAATGTCACATCATTGTCACCCAACCATAGGCATTCACAAATGCCACCCCTAAGCACAATAACCTTTTCTTAGATAGAATGATTCTAGCAAGTCCACACTAGAAACAACAGATAAACCCTAACCAGAAACACCACTGCTGCAACAGCAGCACAATACCAAGAGAACATACCTCTACTAGTTGAAGTGTACCTTTAGACCTTTCCAAAGTGTATCGAGCGCCCCAAACGGAGATCGTATGCAAAAGTTACGCCCCTGGGAAGTTGACGTATCAACTACCCCCATCGGGGCCTGCAAAACTTTTGGCTTTTCATCTTCCGGGGTTAGGATTTTGGATTTTACTCATGTTAAAAAGGCCTTTGGAGCCTTATTGTAATGATCATCATCTTGCGAATGCGAGTAGCCGTCACATCTCTTCTCAGAGATAAGCTACCACCATTCTAGCAAGTCTTTCACTCTGTATTTTTACAGTGCTGTACATTTCGCACATTAATAGAAATTGTGTATTACTATATTTCTCTGTTTCTGGCAATATTTATGTGTATTTCATTGTAATATCTCCGCTCTCATTTCGTGCCAAAAATAATCCGGATCAGTAAGAGCAGGTTGCTCTTGATTGTTTTTCAGTGCATGTCCCCAACGAGGTCTGAGTATAGCAAGTTGAGTCTCGAGCTTGTCTCTCTTGAGGACAATCGCTCTCGCACGCCCAAGAAACCCTCCATGGCAGAAGAAAAGAAAAATGACGGAGCAGAAGATTCTATTCATATGTTGCTTGAGCAAGCTCTCACACGACAGAGAGACGAAATGATGGAGAATTTTTCCCACATCCTTCAACGTCTGCCGATAGCAGCAGGCGCATCTTCATCAAGCTGCCACTTTGGAGGCACCTCGCCTTTCAAGGTACAGGTCAATTTTGATATTCCTATATTTGAAGGTCAGATAGATGTGGATGCCTTAGACAAATGGTTAAATCTACTAGAAGGTTATTTCTTTGTTCACCATTTTTTTGACAGGGAGAAGATCACCTTCGCACTCCTTAAGGCTCTCCCCCATGTCAAACATTGGTGGGAAACTTACTGGGAGCAAAGTTCCACAGAGGAGGCCAGAATATATGGGGCCGACCCCACTTGGGATTTTTTTGTGGATGCAATCAAGGAACAATATTACCCTGTTGGCAACTATGA
>ML782418.1:608811-624636 GCA_009831015.1 Picea engelmannii
TGCATTCAAGGGTCTTAGTACAAAAAGCTTTGTTTGGTCTTCAAAGTCCACCTATGAGTCTCCAAGACTAAAAACCCCCATAGCTCCTCCCTTTGGTGCTCTTTATAGAGATATTGCATGCTCATCTAAATCCTCAATAAATGAATCTTATAACCTCTTTACCTATCTTTAGATATCCAAGTCAAATTCGAATTTATGAGGTGGATGGAAAATACAAACTGTCAAATTTTTGGAAAATGTTGCTCAAAGATTCACCTATATCTCCCAAATCCAAACAGATTTTGGAAAACTGAGTGAGGTTTTTTAAGAGGAGCTTGTGCTTGTGAAAACCCTCTTTCACTTTCCAAAAATATCTTTCCATCTCATCATAATCTATCTCCAAAAAATATGACTAAAACAGGAAAATACAGATTTCAAAATCTAGTCATATCCATACATTCTAGGATTTGATCCCTAGAATGTTTCCATTGATGAAATGAAGTGCCACCTGCATCCATGGATGAGATTTGATGAAGTCTTTGAAGAATAGTCATCATCTTCCCCTAAAAATACTCCAACTAAGTCGAATTTGGACTTTTTGACCAAATTTTTTGAAAACTACCATCTACAGGAAAATTTGCAGTGCGCTTAGTGTAAAATCATTGGTTTGCACTGCAAACTGCTGAATACTCTGTTTTGTGCCTTTTAAGCATGGATGCATGCTACGAAGTGTTTCAAAGGTTGGAAAATGATTAAATAATATCTTATAATTATAGTAATGATATTCCAACTGAAAGAATCACCTTTTAGGCCACTTTGGTAAAGAAAACTTAAAAGCTTAATACAATTAAAGTTTGCCAAAATTGACTTCTTTTTCTTAACCTTTGTGAGTTTCCGATGTAGATGATAGTGCACACTTGAAACATTACTCATGATTGATTGATAACCTTCTTGCATGCTTAAGATCTTCATAAGGCAACAATTCATACATTCTAGCATGATAAACTTTAAGTAATCAAAACTAGTCTTGATTCCAACTCTATGAAGTTGACATGATATATTTGCATGTTCTTGAAGGAGAGGTGAATATCTTCATGTTGTAGTCCACATATGGCCCATAAGAAACTCCATGGATGCTAAAAAAGGAAGTTTGGTTTGACCCAAACTTTGAATGCCAACACGCAGGCAAGTTTGCAGCGCGTAACACAGGAAAATGCATCACTGCACTGCAAACTTCCTATAGCGTGCCTTCGTTAGATTAATGCTTATTGATCCACCTTGGAAGAGTTTTGAAGGTTGGAGAGTGTGCCATGAGCACCATATCACATAATAAAACATCAAACACCCTGAAGAAACCTGAATCTCACCATCAAATCTTACTTATACCTCCTTTGCAAAATTTTAGGGTTCACCATTACAAATGAAGCTTAGGTGCATTGGAAAAACACAAATCCTCTTGAAAATGATACAAGCATTGTCAATGCTTTGGAAACCATGATGAAAAACTCTTCACTACATCTGAGCATGCTTTTGGCTAAGTCCAAGTCTTCATTCAACATTCTGAGATTTGATTTGAGAAGGAGGTTTTGCTTATACATGTTCATTAATTGCAACCCTTGAACCTTCTTCTTTCTAATGCAACCCATTACAATCTGGTAATCATGGCTCAGATAGTTAAACTAGGTGTTTGCAGCATACTGAATGGGAAAAACACCATTGGCGCTACAAACTAACTGTCTCTTGGATTTAGGACTAAAAAATTTGAAAGCAAACTAAAATGGAACATTTCAGGAGCTAACACCCTTCATCCATGAACTAGTTTCACTCATTCACAAAATAGAAATTGCCAGGTACAAGGCCATGTTATGAAATGTAAATATTCCATGCATATGGCCAGTTTATGAAAGTTGAATTTACCAGTTATAAGTCAGGTGCAACAGAAGGGATTGTGTGGTTGGTGTGTGTTGTGCTTTAGTCGTGGCTTACTTTTGGCACTTCCTGATTCATCGAGTCGTTCGACTTTGGTCCGATGACCATAACTAACAAAAATATTAATCATGCTCAAATACCTTAAAATTCCAAATGTTGTAAGGTATGGATTGGGTTGGAACAAATTCAACTTCAAATATTTTCAATCTTGATTGCTTAGGAGGCTCAAGATTTTCTAGTGTGCTCAATTTACTATTACTATCAAGGTTATATGACTTGTAGTTATTACTCTTTTTTAAATAAAATAAGTTTACATTTTCATTTGAAAAAATAATTTAAAAAGCCATATACTAATTAACAAGGATACAAAGTGTTCATTAGTTACCACGCTGAAATAACCAAAATGATAGATTAAGAAATATCTACTATGAACAAGAATACTAAATGTCTTAATCCGAAACTTTTGAAAACATTATTAACTAAACTTTGCCTTTTTAAAGCATTTTATTCTTAAGATTTTATTTAAAAACATATACTTCCGATTTTCAAATCAACATGATTTAAAAAGATGGCAATGTATAATCTTCTTCCTATTATGTAAGATTGATTGTTGCAATGCATCTCAAAAAAACAATCTAAATATCAATTTTCATTAATTTTTTTCGAGACATTTTTTTTTTCCACATATATAGTTTCTTTTAGAATCCCATGTAGATTTGCAAAAGTGAGGAGTAGAAAGAAGCTCATTAGAAATAAGTTTTGTAAGCGGAAAATGAAAATAATTTGCAAAATGTTTTTTTGATTTTGATCATTATATAATATAAATGAACTTAAGCTCATTAGAAATAAGTTTTGTAAGCGGAAAATGAAAATAATTTGCAAAATGTTTTTTTGATTTTGATCATTATATAATATAAATGAACTTATATGTAGATCTGCAAGCATGTCAAATTTGTTTTATATCAACAATAATGTTATCCATTGTGATTGTAAAAATTGTATTTATGGAAAACCCTTGTAACAAGAAAGTAGTTTCTAAGATGTTTTCTTTGTATTGTGCAAATGATATTTGAACAAGTTTTGGGAATGGCACAATGCAGTTGATCTTGTCATTTATTTTGTGCATTGTACATTGTAGATAGTGTCCATATGAATATGATGCTTTACAATCACATTTTGTGCAATATAACATGTCATCTATTGGAAACTCCATTGTTATAACAAATTGTTTACATTCATTGCATAATGGTTTGAATGGAGGTAAAAAAACATCGTTTGGCTTGAGTACTCGAGTGACCTGAAATGATTTATTTTTTTGTTGTTGTTATAGGTTTTTTGTTAGTGTATGACAAAAAACTAAAAAGAAAACAAAATAAATTAGTTGTAAAAGTAAATGTGTTTCAATAATATCCATGTGACTAAAAACTTGCCTGAACATTTGTTTTTACAAGAGTTTGTAAATAAGACTTTATAGAGTCATCATTGAGCAGCTCAAGGAAACTAGACAAACATGTTTGTATATTGCAATATCCTTTCGTCCCATTTCTAACCATGTTTTTGAAGAGAAGCATGGTTGTTTTTTGTGTTGCTATAAGTTGTTGCATTTCAAAGTATGTTTCTTTGTACTAGTCATTCAAGTGAACCTAGTAAACATTGGACAAACATAAATGCTTGTGATCAAATAAACATGCAAATATGAAATATGCAAAAAAATCAAAGTGCAACATGCAACTTAGCAAATTAAATAAAAATGATGTTTGGATTGAAACGTTTATTGTGGCAATGTCATGTGTTGTTTCGCCATCTTTCACATGAATTTCAAACTAATGACTTCTTTGACGACATCCTAGAATAATTGTTGCAAAACTACAAACTGAGTAATCATCATTTGCTTCCAAAAGTGCATTAATTGTAGTATATGGAGTGAGACTACGTTCAACACAAATTAATAGTATCTTTCCAACAATAGAAGTTGTGGTCAATGCAATGCAATGGCTAGCATCTTCTCTTCCATTTTTTTTTTTTTTTATGACATTGTGTCCTACTATACGAACGTTGTTACCAGGAGAAAAATGTGGCAAAAATTATGATATGGGCTTGTCACTAATGTTCACAGTTATTGTAAACTAAAGTTCTTCAAACTATTGGCTATTATTTTAACCCAAATCAGAAATCTGTTCATTTTGTCCTCCAACCTAAAACCAAGATTGCTCAATTCTCCCCACCTTTCCCTAGGCAAATCTCTCTCCATTACATTCATAGCATCACTAACTCATTGTCCAAAATTTTGGATTAAAATAACATTAAAAATCCTTTCAAAACCCTCAAACAATTATTTAGAAGTGTAAAAAATAGATCTAACCCTTTTCTTTCTCAGGGTATCTATCAAATTCCCTACTCTTATCTAACATTTGTCAAATTGGTTGTTTAGTCCAATTTCATCTCAAAGACATATCACTAATACCTTTTATAAATTCATTTAAAAAAATGTTATTGATCTTCATGAGTGAATTTGTTGACTTTCTTTCAATTTCAAGGCTTATCTATTGATGAAAGTTGAGAATTGGGGAGCTCACACTAAGACTTTGGCATGATCAAAGAGAATGAGATGCTTGATCTTATTAAAATGTTGTACAATGAAAAATTTGGTAAATAGGTTATGAAATGTTCTTTGAGGCGAGTTTAGACAATGTATAATTTGTTATAACAATAGGGAATTTGTTAAACACCTTGAATTTTATCTTCTATGGTCCTAAATAATTGTTTCAACATATTATGAGGTCTTAAGAAGGGTTTGATATTATTTTTGGCTAATTTCTTGCAAATCTTATGCATGATGTTGTGAATATAGGGGAGAAAAATTGTGTCTCATAATGGAGAAGTTGAAAGGGAAATCTTTGTTTTTGGTTTTTAATAGGAGTATATAATGAAAGGTTATGTTTCTTGGGGAAATAACAACCAATAAACTTGGTGGATTTAGTAAGGCGTGTTATTTTTCTATATGGATGTTGGGAGTGAAATTTTGAATAGTTCTACATAAAAGAGTATTGAGGATAATGAATTTTCTAGCGATGCGATGGTAAAATTTGGCATGCAGGCACCTATCTGTATGAGTGTTCTTATAAAAAAAATTGTGGGAAAGGAAGACATCAACTTTATGAGTGACTAGGACATAAGGTAAGAGATCTTGTTGGGTTTCCATAGTAAATTCAAGATGTGTAATAAGTTTGTAACATGATGATGGAGGAGCATCTTTCAAAATTGTAGTTTTTTCTTAAGTTTGTAATAGGATCTAAAGGTTTAATTTTAAAAGCCATGTGATATAACAAGATGCTTATTTTAGCAAGAAGTTAGAGAAGTTGAATATTTTTAGGGCCAACAAGGGTTTGTTAGTATTTTATCTAAGATTGGAGGATATGAACCAAACTTAGAGGTTCAAGTCATTTCCTCATGCTTATGTATAAATCAAATTGTTGTAGCATAAAAACAGAGTTAGACAGGGTTGGTGTCAGAGAAGAAGAGAGCACGCAAAACGTGTGAACAGTGTGGATTGTATCTGAGAAGGATAATCAGGGTTATTAATAACTATTATGAGTTTGTAGACACGATTTCTTGTGTATTATTCTCTTTTTTTTATCATATTCCCATTCAAAATTTGTACAGGTAACGAGGGCCATTTATGTGCATTGATTGAGTGTAAATACACGAGAAACCTTACGTGTATAGTATTTTAAATTTCGTGTAATTATGTGTGTGACATGGACGAATTGATATGAGGGTCGAGAATCAAAGTGTTTGTTGTTAAATCATGGAGAAATTAGAGTGAATTGCAGTTCAGATTAAGAAAGGGGACTGGAATCAAGTTAAGCCCACACACAGGAGGAAGAATCTAGTTCAACCGAACCGACCTTAACTCCTTCAAACAAAACAATTCTTTATTTTTTCTTAGTGGTCGGTGGTTGGTTAATAAAAGAGTTAGTTAACGATATTGTTAAATCTTCGTCTAGTAAAGTTCGTCAACCAGACCAGAGAAAATTCAAAAAGGCACAGTTATATTGTGTCCTGGGGGACCGGTGACAAGTTTAATTATTCCCTCGGTGGTTCAGTGCTTGGTTAACAAAGAAGAGAATATTTGATAGTTATTTTCCAGTGGATTGGTGGTCTGATGTCCTGGTGGTGGTTAACAAATGTGTTAAACGACGGGAATTCAAGGCATAGTTAAGTGACAGATTAAGGGCATCCGGATACAATAGCATGGATGTTTTAGGGGTTCCGTGACAGGGTTCCAAGCAGATTTTGGGGTTTCCACAATAAGTCCGACCACACAAAGGATTGCAAAGAACGAGTTTATGCACTCATATTGGTTGATAAAGGGGGAACGAAAGGAAAATGGGATTGGGGTTCCACCACGATAAAGGGTTTGAAGAGAAGGAAGCATCTGCCAATTGGATTCTCTATAATGAGAATTTACTAAATTTTAACTAGAGGTTGTTCACAACATGAGGAGACAATAAGGAGAATATAGACATTGCAATCATATTTGATCAATTGCACTTTACCATTTATGGCATCAAAGATCACAACTATAAGTGTGGACAGAGCATGTGATCAATTCATGGGAACTCAGGTAAATTCATAAACCTCCATCAATGGGTTTAATCACATAATTATGCAATTTATTGAGAGACTGCATATATGGGAGATTTTAATGAATTCTTGTAGGAGAATATGGTATGTGGTTAAGCATTCATAACAATATTAGTTATGGACTTGCATCATTTTTTGTATCAGAGAAAATCTTAATACCTGCTTGTGAATGTGGAGAACAAATTGCTGATAAAATTGCCCAAGAGTATAGTTTATGCTATGTGTGAGAAGTGGAATTGCAGTTTGCAATTTGATATAGGAGTTTGGATAAAGTTTTTGAAAAGGATAGTTGTGGAGAAGAACAAGATCTTGAGTGGAAACTTTGGACATGATATTTTCTTTTGTATGTTTTGTAGGTGGCAGCAAAGATGAAAGGAGAAATTTGTTGCTAGCCCTATAGTTAGTGAAGCTGGGAAAAGAGAAAGTGAAGCTCTTAAGAGGAAGTGAGAAGGTGCGAAAGGCTACAACTATTGTAGATGAGGAGAAATTGATGCTTAGAAGGTTCTAAGAGGATGGAACTAGAGATACCAAAAGGACAAGTTTGGGAGTAATCTTGGTGAGGTATTGTGTGTTAGCAAGGTGAAAAAGACTTGCTAGAACAGAGACTTATTCCATCCCACAGTGAGCACAGTGAAGCTCAGAGAAAATAATATGGACAATGAGATGAAGGACTCGTAAGTAGGAAATTTCCATAGATAGATGGAAGCAGATGCCAATGAGTTAGCCATTGAAACAAAGATAGCCGAGTTAAAAGAGAAGTTAAGTATTTTGAAGGAGTTGCTACAAGAAAGGACTAAAGAAGACCAAAGATGTGGTTGGAAGTTAAGGAGAAGGGTCAAATGGCCTATTGTGTAGTTATTTGCAAGGAAGTTGAGGCACATATTCGATGTCTGGATAAATACATAGGAGAAACTCAAAGAAGTTGAATATAGGAAGTATTCCTTTGGAGAAAAAAAAATAATTACATTTGTGAACTAGAGCAAGGAGCAATACTTGCCATAGAAGGATGGACTCATAAGTAGGAAATTGTCATAGAAAGATGGAAGCAGATGTCAATGAGTTAGCCATTGAAACAAATATAACCAAGTTAAAGGAGAAATTGAGTATTTTAAAGGAGTTGCTACAAGAAAGGACTAAAGGAGACCAGATATGTGGTTGGAAGTTAAAGAGAAGGGTCAAATGGTCTATTGTGTAGTTATTTACAATGAAGTTGAGGCACATATTCGATGTTTGGATAAATACAAAGGATAAACTCAAAGAAGTTGTGTATAGGAAGCAGTACTCTGGAGCAAAACAAATAATTCACATTTGTGAACAAGAGTAGGGAGCAATACTTGGAGAGGATGATGAGGAAAATGAGAGACCTAATGAGAGTCTCATAAAGTGCTTGGAGATTTTAGAATAGCACAAGGAAGAGATGCTAGAGGCATCAAGAGAGACCGATGAGTCTCAAGTTTTTCAAACTTATATGAGTGTGTGTTTGCAATTCCTAAAGAATACAAAGATGAAGAAGTACAAGAAGTTGTCATAAAGAAGAAATAAGTAGAAATTTCTCATAAAGACAAAGACAAAACAAATGAAAATGATGTACCTCAGATAAACATGGAAGATGATAGACCAAGGGAAAGTTTCAAGATGCAAGAGGATGAAATATATAGCAATAACAAAAGCAGTCTCATATCAGGTCCAATGGAGATCAAAAGTAGTTTTCTAATTGAAAGGAAAGAGACTCCGGATGAAGGAGATACCTTGTTTGTAGAACGATTTCAAGTAAATCAGGTTGTATATTTTGAAGGAGCAGAGAATCAAGATGAACTCATGAATTTTAAGCAATATAAATATAGCCAAAAGGATTCTAGAAATTAGTCTTCTACAAGGGAACAATAAGGCGGGAGAATGAAGGAGAAATAGTATAGAACATCATTGGAGATGATGGGAAATTCCTCTAAGGACGAAATAGGTGGAAGAATGAAAGAAGATGTTATTAATAGGTCACAAGCTATACATGGAAGAAAAGTTAGAAGGAAATACAAAGAAGAGTAGGATTTTTTAGTTTTAGGATAACATATGAGAATTTTCTAACAAGATAAAGGTTTGGTGATCATATGTTGGCTTGAAGAAGTTTTCAAAGGTCATAAAGAAGAAGAATACTAATTCAAGAATGAAGCACGTGAATTTTTAAAATGGAATATGTGGTATAAACTCTTCTTTTCAATATCTTATGACAAAGATGATTATGCAGTTATGGATCTCGAAGACCAAGAAGACCACCTCAGAGATGAGATAGAAGTGAGAAGAAAGTCTTTGAATGATATCTAAGCTAAAAACAATGATAACCCAGAAGCAAAGTTTGACTCATCATTACTTCACGATCATAAATTTGAAGGAGAATATACAAGTATATGGATTAAGCAATCAACTTGAAGGTATGGGATGTTTGTTGCATGACTTTTTATTTGGTAAGAAACTAGCAGCCTATGAAGATGAAAGATTTTTTGAACAATGTTTGTTTGAGATAATTGGAAAATTGATGAGTTGGGAAAGGAAATTATAAAGTGAAGGTAAGAGAGTTTTAATAACTCTCCAATGTCAAAAAGTAATAGTGGGAAATGCATGGAAATCTAGACTAAAACAATTTTTATTTGAATTATAGATGTATGAGCAAAAAGCAATAAAATAAGCATCCCGCAGTTTTAAAAATGATTTCAGATTTCAATATAAATGTATGACAGAATTGAGAACAAGAATATGCAGGGATGTAGAGGAAATAGAAGCTAAAACAAAGAATATGGAGCAAAGTACCAAATAACTTGTTGTATTTACAAATGTTGCAAATCAACAACATGAAAAGTTTCTTGAGAATGATCTTAGAAACAATATGTTTGAAGAAGAAAGAGTAAAGCATGAAATGTATGGGAATGGACATCTTGAAGTCCATAGATAATGTGAGAACATCAAAAGATGTAGCAATATAAAAGAATTGAGCAAGGAGCATGAAGAAGAAATTGTTTTATTTAATATGTTTGTTTCATGTGCAGGTGTAACAAAAGAAATTATAAAGATGAATGATATTCAAAGAGAATTCAAGTTGCAAGGTGGATATACATGTGAAAGAAAAGTAGACCTACATGAAGCATGCAGACTTTGGGATCCATGAGAAGAAAACTAGCAAAAGTGACATATGTTGATCAATTTTTTTTTACAAAGTTGGAAACCAATATCAATCTCAAGTCAATTTACCACTTTCAAACCTATGAACAAATAGAGGTGGTTAACAAAATATTGGATAATGTCTTGAGAAGCCAAGAAAAGGGACATTCCAAACAAAAGGATCAAGTACTTGTACAAATAGAAATTGCTTGTAGTAATTCAACAACAAGAAGCACACACCTATATACATGTTAGTTTGTGAATGAAAATACATCTCGGGAAAGTTTGTAAACTATGGAATTTGAGAAAGGAGGAGATAAAGGATGTAAATGGTGAAGAAATTACAATAATCATGCAAGCATTACATGCAAAAATAAAAATAGGATATTCGAGACAACATCAACAAATACAAGCAGGAAGCAGATTTGAAGAGAAGAAAGATGAATTTGAGGATGGAGATTAGCATTGGCACACTTGAGAAGGAAGAAGTTTCAAATGCATCTGGATTTATTGAAAGTTCAAACTTTAGAGTGGGATCTACTTAATGCACAACAAGCAATATTAAAGAACTCATGGACAAGAGTCCATGAAAATATTTTATTCCCTGGGAGTATAATGCATGAGCATCTTTCAAAATTGTATTTTTTTTATAATCTTGTAATAGGGTCTAGAGGTTTCTAGATTGGTCTACGTAGGGAGAAGTTTGTTTTCTTTCAAAAATCCATGTAATCTAACAAGATATGTGTTTTAGAATGAAGTTAGAGAAGTTTAATAGTTTTAGAGCCAGCAAGAGTTTGTTAGTACTTTATCTAAGATTGAAGGATACAAACCAATCTTAGAGGTTAGATTCATTTCCTCGTGCTTATGTACAAATCAAACTATTGTATCATAAAAACAGAGTTAGACAAGGTCAGAGTAAGAGAAGAAGAGAACACACAGAGCGTGTGAACAGTGTGGATTGTATCAGAGAAGAGGAATCAGGGTTATTAATAAATATTATGAATTTGCAGACCCAATTTCTTATGTAATATTCTCCTTTTCTATCGTATTTCCATCAAATATTTGTACTAGTAACAAGGGTCATTTATGTTCGTTGATTGAGTGTAAAATGCATGAGAAACCTTATGTGTATAATATTTGAAATTTCATGTAGTCATGTGTGTGACATAGAAAAATTTGTTGATTTTCCATTAATTACGTTAACATTAGATTTACCATAGCAATTTAAATTTCTTTTGCATGCTCGTTTCTCCATAGGTGATGTTGCATCATTGCCACCCAACCATAAGCACCTACTTGTGCCACCCCTGAGCATAACATATACATCTTGGGAAACCCTTCTACACAAAGGGAGAAAACCCAACAACCTTCTTATAGAGAATATCCTTGCCAAGACAAAATAACCAAGAACAAGCTCTATCCACTAGAGCATGTTAGCACTCTGTAATTTCTTAGGCTGAAAAAGAAATGGGTAGAGGTAACTACAAAACCACTTTGGAGTCAAGGATCTAGCCCTCCAAGACTCAGAGAGGGATCTCTCTGTATGATTTAGCTTTGTTTGGATTGGATGTTAGGCTAGTTATAAGAGTACAGAGTTTGGTTTTAAAATTGGTTGGTTGGAACAGGAAGGGAAGGCCATTGGGCAATGGAGTCACAGTTCAGAATGGATCAAAATTAGGTCATAACAGGCTAATATTGCAGGGCAAGGTAGGAAAATTCACTGGATCCTCAATATTTAATGCATGGAGGAGATGCAATAGGTCTAGGAGTCAAATAAAAAACAGAGCAATCAAGAATTCTTAATTCAATCTTCAGTGGAAAACACAAAAATCGTTCCAAGCCATCGACAAAGTGTAGATTAAAACAAATTCTTCTCTTAACCTTCCCAGAAAAATTCAAAACATAAGAGGTAATGGTGATAACAAAAAGAACAAGTTTACAGAGACTAAAAAAGTTCACCAATAAAATTTGTCACAAGAATCCTACAATGGTCACACTGTATTACTGGAAATCTCATCCATGGAGGCTCTGTGAGCTGCTTTACAACATTAAATTTATCCTTCTAACAGGTCCTAACTTATCAACCCTTATTACATTTGAATTATAACAATATATAGAAATATTATCTCCTAGGATCATGAGGTCGAATTCAACAACCTGGCCAAAAATAGAAACAAATCCCTCAAAGTTCTGAACTGTCTACCATGAAAAAAGGACCGGACTGTTGAAAATAGGGGTCAACTCAGACACTCGTATCTCCCAAAATATGATAGTTTTGATAAAACTGAAATATTTTATTGTATATGAGCCCATTTTGAGTAAAAACCTCTCTCAATTTTTCCAAATTCATCTCCATATTTCCAAAACAACTACTGCAAAAACATGACAAACTAAAAAAAAATGAAATCTTGAAAAATAGTTCTCAGAGATGGATTTGATTCTCCCAATTAATGATACATGTGAAAAAATTGAGAGAGGTTATTGTTCTTCAGCTTGTTGCGGAGAAAAACCTCTCTCGGTTTTTAAAAATTTGTTCTGGTTTTCCCAAAAACGCTCTCGGAAGACAAGTGGTCAAACTGTGCAAAAAACAGTTTTTTGATTTTGGGGGAAGGTGGGTTTTGGAGGGGAACGTGGTATCCCAGACCCCCTTGGGGTGGTAAGTGGTATTTGGGGGGGGGGGTGTCCGGTAAGACCTGGTGGTGACAAGTGTCGAGGCCAAAACCACTTTTCAGGGACCCCGCCCCCCCTCGTTAAAGTTAGGATGGACAGGGGTCCAAAAAAGATTATGGACATTGATTTAATGCTTTG
Organism: Picea engelmannii; assembly: GCA_009831015.1. NCBI lineage: Eukaryota > Viridiplantae > Streptophyta > Pinopsida > Pinales > Pinaceae > Picea > Picea engelmannii. The sequence goes on from ML782418.1 coordinate 621,325, forward strand.
GGATATGTGCATGAGGTGCAGTGCTTTTTGTTTTTTATTTTATTTGTTTTATTTATTTTTATTTAATATTGTTTTGTTTTATTATATTTTACGTGTTTTTATTTTATGTATTTTTATATATGTTTTAATTATTATATGTATTTTATATTGTTTTTTAAACTATTTTTATTTTAATTAATGTTTTAATTTTATTTTTTAATTGATTTTTATTTTATAACTTTTATTACGTTATTATAATTTGTTTTTGAAATGTTCTTTAATTATTAAAAAATTTATAATGTTTTTTGTTTATAGATTATTTATTAATTATTTATTTAAAATTAATTATTAGCCTAACCCAATTACTAATCTAATTACTAATTATTAACACTATTAATTTAAACTAATTAATTATCCTATTAAACTAATCTAATTACTAAACTACTAACCTATTAATTAATCTTTATTATTAATTATTCTAGGTTATCTAATGACTTTTTAAACTAGTTATTTTTGTTAATTTAACCCTAGTTACCTAACACCATTTCATGTAGGGATGAAATTGGCGGGGGGGGAAGATGAAGTGGATAGTGTAATAGAATGAAGGGTGCAACGGGGTGATGAAAGATCGGGCGAAATGGATGGAGGGAGAAGTGATATCAACTGAGCCCAACAAGCCAGATGTCTTCATCACGAGAGCAATGTCAAATAGATAGTTGAAGAATCAAATATCTATAATTATAGGACCCCAACAAAGCAAACCACAAAGAAGATAACCCAACAACATGGATGCAACACACCCTAGCCAGAGCGCAGGGGTGTCTAGCCTCCACTAGCGCACCACCAAGAAATAACCAACAATGCAGTTGCATCTCACTCTAGCCAGAGCACTAAAGTGGCTGACCTTCACCATGCACATCACAAAAGACAAACCCTAGCGAGAGGTATGAGGAAACCTTAACCAAGATACACCCTACTTCCTTCCTTTTGCAGTTGTAGTTGCAACTATAGCTCTCCACCAAACCTGCGCTATATCTCCATGAGAGAGTGTGCCAAATGAGGAAGGCATCACTCTTATTTATACTAATCTATCTAGTGACTTTTCTGGCAAGGCCAACCTGACTTTTTGGAAAATATATTTTATGTTTATCTTTTTCTTTTGGAGTCGACTTTACTTCTAAAGGATTACAATTGTTCTTTATTATTTTCTGTGAGGCTGAATTCTCTTTTGGGATCTTCTTTGACTTCCAATGGTTTTCCTTTAACGTCTTGGAAACTTCATCTATAAGAAAGGTTATCCCAGAGGTGAATAACTCCTGCAGCTACCAGAAACATCAACACTCCCTCTTAGCCAAGGAGGTATTATCCATGGTGTTTTTCCTCTGGTCCCCATAGCCTCACAGGTTATGCCATGGTCCTCTTCATTCAAACAAGTTCCACCTGCTATCCCCCAAGTGCAACAAGTTACAAACTTGTGTGCCTAAAAAACCCAAAAAAATCACCCTTTTGGGGGTTTCTCAAATCCGATATTCTACTGTATTTCAACTGTCATACCTGAACTTCACCCTCGTGATATTTTTAGTTGTCGTCTCTCTATGTCATTGTAATATATGATTCTGTAAATATGAAAAAGGGGTCTCTTCACTTCAGACTATTTTCCACTTCTCGATTGGAGGGTTTTAGCAGCAACATCATCAAAGCATTGAATCAACAATGGGTAAACTTTTATATTTCTTTCTTATTATATTCTTTAATGGTTGATGGTTGGTTTCTTATGATGTGAGTTGTTTGCTATCATTCAAATTGATGGCTTTTCTTGGTTTCAGGTTCTGTATACAAATTTTAGATGGGAGTAGTAGCCACTTGCGGAGGATTTTGAGGTGATCCCACGACCTCAATTGTAACATTTTTCTTATTTTGCAATTGCTTTTGGGGATTCTTATTTGTGAATTTCCCTTATTCTTCTTCTTATTGTACTGCCGAAGGTAGTATATAGCAATGAGTTAGCATCGACTTTCATATTAGTTTTGTGTTGACTTGAAAAATTTATATCAATTTAAATGTTCAACATAACAATTAAAAAAAAATATTTTTTTTAAAAACAAAAATGGTATTTTTTTAACTTTTCATTGGTCAATAACTTGATAGTGTTATTGTAGCCCTCACGTATTTCAAAACCTTAAATTAATGAGAAAAGACAAGACCACAGAAAAACTAATATAATGTAATGCAATATAATGTAATATTGTATTATAATATATGTTAAAATCTAATATTGTATTGTTTTTCCAAATGAGGTAAAAATTTAAATTTTAAATGTCAACTTTTTTACACTTATTAAAATTTCAATAATTTTACATTTATTAACACTTTTTAATCTTTTAGTATAATTTTATAGAAATTTGTATGTAGTAATTTTTAAACTTTTAAGTCATATTTTAAAATATAAGAAACATTGAGATGTTTTTACTTTTTTAATTATTATAAAGATCATGGGAAGTACAGATCTGCATTCTTTTCAAATGACTAAGGAAATGTCTGAATATTATTTATATAAGCCGTGCAGACACTAACAAGTAAAGTTTTCGGAGGCAGTACATGCAGCGTGCTGCCCTTATTTCAATTAGATCTCCATAGTGTTTATGGTTGTATGATGGATGGGAGGTTTTCACTTCTTTTTTTAAGAATGTTTTACTAGAAAGCTTATTCTCAAAGTTAATGGGTTTCTAAGTTGTTTTCATTTGCATAATTTTCATTTTGAATTCACATTTTGTATGAGGGTTGTTTAGACTATGAGAAAACTTTTCTAACCCTAGAAACAAGGGGGATGCTATAAAGATTTTGATGAAAATTGTTAAAGGTATAGCTTATTGCACATCTCTCTTTGCATGTGTATGTGTGTCATAATGCATTTCCCCATATAGTTCTTACAATCCATTATGTTGCTAGGACTGACACCCCTCTGTTATGATTTCTATCAAACCAAGTCGATCTTTCTGCCTCAAGAGACTACAAAATTCAATTGTACGATGTGATCCAAGGAAAATCCTTCAATTCACTTTGTTTTGTTCAAATGAAATTTGAAAGAATATTTTCTAGTTTCCTTTAGCTTTTAGTGGTTGGGAAAAGAAAACATGAATAGTACAAATGACTTGTTGCAAATATTTTGTTGACTATGGTGACTTTCCCTACCAAAGGAATATCCATGGAGAACCATTTTATATGCTTTCCTTCATATTTAGTTAAACCCTAGTCTCACATATTTGACTTGAAAGTTAAGGTTTGAGGGTTTGGGATTCTTAAGGATTTTTTCATCTATTCTTCGTTCTCACC
>ML782418.1:632638-666357 GCA_009831015.1 Picea engelmannii
ATAGAGAGAGAGAGAGAGAGAGAGAGAGAGAGAGAGAGAGAGAGAGAGTTGATATAAAAAAATTCTTTACGAGTGACATTGAAATATTTTATTATTATTAGTATTACATGGAAGGAATTACACATCTTCCTCACGGTGATGAAAATTGAGCCCTTCCTAACCCTTCCAAGGGGTTCAAACGAGTCCTAGAAGGGTAATTAAAAAATCACCCTTCAAACAAAATAAAACAAATTCGAAAATGCTTGTCATTTATGAAGGACAACAAATATTATAAAATTTCAAAAGAAGGGTGACATTTGCAACTACCCATCAATGTATTAACTCCCAATCCTTGGGTGGTTGATGATCATTGTAGCTTTAATATTATATGAGGTTGGATGTGAATCATGATCAAGATTTAAAATTCTACACCTGCTACTTGCCTTTGTCGCATAATGAATAAAATCATATATATTCTAGTTGATTCCCATCTATTCCCTGATATGTTGTACCCTTACACAACATTAAATCTATTATATAGCTCAGCCCCACGTAATCCTACCACCATGTTGGTGTATCCACCATTTAAGTGTCACTTAATGAAAGATTCTAAGAGAAGCTTGGATTCATTTTCTTTATGAATTTCCACTTAAATTCATGTGCTATGAGAGTTTTCAATGCTCGTTGATATGACAATTGACATCACATTAGTATCAATACTTGATGTGTTTGGTTCTCACACTCTCCATCATGCCATTTTCTTTGTTACCTTTGCATCCGCTCTTGACTCTACACAATACCATAACAATTAGTCACTAGTTGTGGGTGTAAATTGTAATGGCATTGGAAACTTATTAGCAAGATTAACTACAAATGTATGGTTCACTGAAGATATTGAAGAACAAACAATAAACATTGAATGAAGCCAAGGAAACGAGGTTGTCTCTCTTTCTTAATGTTCACATATTTCATCTTCATAGAGGTATCTAACATATTGCTTCGCAGTTATTTTGTTGCATTGCTAATGTTATGTGTTTGTGTGTTATTAGTGGTCATGTGGTTACTGGTTATGGATTTTGTTTCTAATATTTGGTCATTATTTGAGCACATTCGTTGACCTCTATAATACTTAGTATGTCATTTGTGGCATCCCTATTATTGCAATAGATATTCATGGGAACAAAACACATGCACAAAATGGACCTTTTCAACATAACAAAACCTAAAATTGTAATTACAACAATGAGAATTGTGATTTTGTTCATTCAAATTTCTACATCATCAAATCCTCGGTCCTCAGTCCTCTAGATTGATCATTCCCCTTTTCTCAATTGTATGCATCTTTATTTATCACACTCTTTAACTTTCTTCTTGTTGTTTCTAGCAACATTGACTTCAATACGATGATACTTTATCACACTCTTTAACTTTCTTCTTGTTGTTTCTAGCAACATTGACTTCAATACGATGATACTTTGTTTATAGTCCTCTTTCCCTTTATCTCGTCTCAAGCCCAAGGTTAATGAGGCATGTCCTTTTCATCCTTAGTTCTTGGAGCAATGTTTTTAACACCTAGGTGGAATTCTTAAGCAAGTAATGGAGAAGGTAACATTCACCGTCTCATGCATTTTTTCATGGTTTAATAGATAAAATGAACAGTTAATAAAGAATAACATATTTGGTGGTCTTGATGAATAATTTCCTATGGATCATAGGAAGCTTTATGTCATTGATATCTTAGCCTAAATAATATCTATGGATCCAATAATGATATATTTGTATGTTCTTTGATGCTTATAAAGAAGTAGGCTTTTTTCCTAGCTCTTATAGTGTTTATAGTGTTTTGATAAAATTACCCCCCTTGAATATATGCTTTAATGTCTTTTATAATGAGATATACAATAAACATACTAAGTGTTCTTCGAAGTTTAAAAGACATTGACTCCCATGGTAAGGCATGAATGTGATGTGCTTAATATATGAATCCAATATGCGATGCTCACAAATCATATGGATATACATAACAAATCCTATCTTATATATTGGGTGTCAACAAAAATGTTTGATTTTGACATTCTCTCTACATGTGTATCTCATCATTGTTAAAATTTTGAAATTCTTCATAAGAACAACCAATGAAAGTGTGATATAGCATCAAGCAACAAGGTGATCAAACTTGCATTAATGCATATACTTGGGTATTAACATGGATCCCATGTTCAAACTCATAAGAAGATGTGGATGAGGCCAAGTTAGTAAAAAAGATTCTATAAGAAGCATTCCTAAATACATAAATGCAATCTCTGAAGAAAACAAACAATATTTTAACATTTTGAAGGGCAATATTTTATTTAAACTATTTTTTTATGAAATGTGTTCTTATTTTATTGTTGACAGTTGAAGTATAACTTAATTTGCAACTTTCCATCATGGAAGGGTTGCATGAAGATATTCCCTTCACTTTGAATTAAGAACAACCCTTCAAATTTGATCATTGCTCCCTCATACTAGGTTGTAGAAAGCGTCTTTCAACATAATCAGCCATTCAAAATGTTATTTTATTTTAGAGTGGTACAAGCAATTGAAGCCGATAATTTATGTTAGAGTGGTATAAGAAATATTTTTTCGTGAGATCCCCGGATGGGGTGATAGGTGGACAACATGCACATTAAGGAGTTAAATGCACACACCACCACCCTCTCCTCACTACCTCGCGGGATGAGCGACATTCATTTCTCATATGCGTTGGTGCGACGACACACATGATTTGGTTTAATGTCTTCCTCTACACAACATCAATGGCAGGTCGGGATGGGTACAGGGCACACAAGCCTGGTCCTTTCAACTCATTCGACACCTCACCGTTTACAGCGGGTACACATTGGTTCTTGCCATTTGTTTTTGGAACAACTCTCGAGTTTTGGAACAACCTGTGCTTGTCTAGCTTTTTTCCTCCCCTATTCACAAGCTCTACTCCTATTAGACATCTTTATTACTCGCCCAATCATGCCCTGGGAAAGAGGCAAGCCCAAGAGAGGGCCTTATTACTACAATTTTGTTGCCAGGCAATGAAGGCTATGCCTCTTTTCCCCTTAACCGTCGACTTCTATGGTTCGTCTCGACAATTATTTTGTGACACTTCCCCCCTCCTCGGCCCAAAATAGGGTGATGGAAGAACCTCCCATGGCTATTGTTGAGGAAGAAATACCTATAGTCCCAATTCAAATTCCATTGGCTTCCCTCCTGTACACGGTTCCTGACCCCCAAGTTCCGCATTCCCTTCCTAGTCGGTCCACCACTACCTCTCTCGCTGCTTCGGATTAGGATATCTACATAATTGAAGAGGAATTCCCACAGGTGGTGAGCCATGTATATATTCTCCCTCATGAAGGCCACCCTCCTCTATCTAATGCTCCGAAACAAGGACATAGTTCTACCTTCCGCCTCTCACCAGATCACTTGGTTCTCATTTTTTATATACGCAGGGACATGGAGGAGCAACTTCACAAGTACACCATGCTCAACAGTCCCTTAGACTTGATGTTTGTTACTCTTTCAGGTGCACCATACAAAAGAAGATGCTCGATCTGTGCACAGTCATTCGTCTTCGCTCCCACCTGGAAAAATCATGGCGACAAAGGAAATTCAAGTTCACCCATTGTCTAAATTCTGCTATGTTTCTTTTTTTGCTATTATGCATTATAATTGTCAAAATCATTGTAGGAATTCAGACTATTCAGACTTCGAGACTTTCGACCACCTGTTCTGGTTTCCATATGTTTGGTAGAACATGTGGCAGGTTTTTTGCTTTTGTCCAGACATCAAGACTCTCAACCACCTGTTCTGGTTTCCATCTATTTGGAAGAAAAGGTGGAAGGTCTTGTCCAAACATGTACTGTTGTGATGGCATTCTAAGGTAACATAATCTTTTTATTTACAAAAAAAATAATTTTTTCATGATAAAGGAGGTTTTAAATAGATTTTAGATGTGTTGATTTAGTTTAATGAGTATTTTATGTGCAATAATAATATTTTTAACTTTTTAAATAAAAAAAAGGACACATAAACAAATATATTCATTTCTTAATAGTCAACTATTAGTAAGAAGAAATGATATTAATATAAAATTTAGAGAATATTGAAATTTAATATATTTATATAAACTTTTAACTATTTTTTTGAACGGTGGTAAAATATATGATGACTTAGTTGTTAATTGGGAGTGATCACAACCATCATTCACTTATAAGGGCTCACTCACCATTGTTATTGCACCGAGAGGTGCTTTCTATAGCCTGTTATGAGAGAGATGTGCAATTCCTCCCGTGCTCAACATGGAGTTGACATGTGGCATTTATTATTGTTATTGTGTCGAGAAGCACTTTCTACAACCCGGTATGAGGGAGATGTGCAATTCCTTCCATGCTAAACATGGTTTTGACACGTGGCATTTAGAAAAAATATTTCAATGTCGACCATAAATATGTGCTTTCTATATCTCAGGGAGATGCGTAACCTTAAGTGCTTAGCATGGAGTTGAATCATGACATTTAAAAATATATATTGATAACAACAAAAATTCAATGTCGACCATAAATAAAATATTTCCACATCAACTTTACATATATATAAAGAAATTGAATGTAAAAAAATTCTTATGGTTAAAACATTTCAATGGTGTGTGTGTGTAATTAGATTGAAAAAACTTGAAAAAAGGTTTGCACCTAGAGGGATTTGATCCATCTCAATACATGATAGATATGGAGCTAAGATGGATTTACAATGGTCTAGGAAAAACCATTCCACCTGAAATAACCCGTTGGTGGTTTATGAAGGGGCAAAGTTTCACTCTCGAAGAGGGAAAACACTCCCGCCAAATGTTGATGGGTCTTTGGCCATTAACCTCCTTACATTCGAAGAAGACTAGCTCTTGGCCAATTAGAAGCAATTTTAGGTCTTACTCCAAACCAAAAGGTGATCTCAGCCTAAATAGTATTTACAAAAAAACCAGTATCTCGTAATGTCATAGTTGAGGTTACACTAGTGAGATTATGTGCTTTCAAATAGCATTTAGTCTTAATCTCGTACATGAGATGAGATAATTGAAATTTAACCTCTTATCTAGGTGACAATTTTAATTATAAGTAAACTTACAAATAAATTTATTACTTAAAATTAATTTTTTTTAAAACAGAATATTTTAAAATTGAATGAGAGAATTGCAAATTTCCTTTTACCTCGTCAATTTAAGACTCTTAAAAAGTTATTTTATATATAACCTATTTTCCCAATAATTTTTTTTATTTTTTTTCGTAAATAAACCCGAATCTTTATATTGCCATAATGAAAGTATACAAAAATCTTGTTGTTGGCTTGCCACTAGGGAAACCAGACCAACAAAAATGCATCAAATTGTCTATGGTAATATGGAAGAACTGTCTTTTAAAACTGAAAGTTTGGATATAACTAAGAGTAATACTATAACTAAGAATAAGACTATCTATTATGCCAAAAGCAAAAACTATTTGTTGATTTTTCCTATCTTGACACTTATGAGGTGGGATTGAGATCCCAAAACCTCCTAGTCCAGACATCAGATTGAAAAAACAAAGGATCATAAAAACTAGGTAGATGTTTGGCCCTCATTCGAAGGCACCTGGGTTTGAGGTAGAGTAATTCGAGAGAGATCCAATTCCACAATACTTTTGGCCATCAAAGTTAGCTTGTGGTCGTGGAGCCTGAGTTGTCCTTGAATTTCATTGAGTTGGAGTAGAATTGTGTGTTTGTCCTCCTTTTGATCAACCATGGCACGACCCAACAGAAGTTTCAAGTGCCAATATATGTCCACAGTCCTCAGGTATTGGGAAACCCAAAACCTTGTATTGCTGATGTTTGGGACCCATGAGCCGACAATGTCAAGCACCTTATGATCCGAGACAAAGTGCCTCAAAAACCGAACATCGACCTCTGCTTAGTCTATCTTGGCTTGAATGTGAGGAGTGGTGTGGGATAGATAAGAATCAAACGATTCTTCTGCAGCAACAGCTAGACATGAACCTGAGCGACCCCTTTGTCTTCATGAAGAGCTCCCACAAGCCTGTCGAGAGCGATTTCCACGAGCCATTGGAGTTGGAGTGAAAAGGAAAAGGGACGAGGGGAAGGGTGGAAATTGAGCCAACGTCGAGGAGGTGGTGCAGAGGGAAAGGAAGTGTAGTGGGAAAGAAAGGTGACATGACCGAGTGCATTGAGGAGCAGGGATAAAACAATCGGGCGACAAGTCGAAGAAGGAGGTGAGGGTGTCGCCATTATGAAAGTAGTGAAGGCGAGTAATTGGAATAACAACATATGGATATCCCATTATGAAGTGCAGGACGAGAGGGATGTACTAGGCGGGTGCAAGGTACCTTTGAAGCATCAAGGTCTGCCTCGAACAATGGCCCCATGACTTGTCTCTTCCTTGTCATGCGATATGGGGGCCCAATAAAGTTATTTTAAATATAACCTATTTTCCCAATAATTTAACTTAGTTAAAATATTTTTCTTATTTATATTTTTATTGTAAAATTGATGCAATGGTATTTTTTCTAGTTAACTCCAAAAAATTGTTATTATTATTATTATATAAATTTTTATTTTATTTTTAATATCACATATTTTTATATGTTCAACAATTTAAAGATATTTTATATTTTGTGGATTTTCGTTGTGATTTTTAGTATTTAATATTTTTATGTGTTTATTAAAACATAGCTACAAGTTTATAATGAGTAATTTTTTCATATGAAAATTAATCAATATTAATTGAGTGAAGTTTTTAAATTTATATCCTAAAAAATTTAAAATTCACTCTAAATATCATCCTCAAATATATAAATTAAAATTAATCATAAATTTTAATAAAAATTAATTTTAAATAAAAAAAAAATTAAACACATTAACCATCTCACTTTAATAATAATTTTAAAATATAAATAATTTATAAAATATTAACAAATTCAAATCTTAATTTTAAAATACAAATCCTGAACATAGCTATATACTTGTAACGTATTGCTTTGTTATCTTTACAAGGCCTTTTCACATATAAACTTGACTTTTTCCTTCTTGAAAATTTGAGTTCCATATTTATTTTTTTGGAAAATAATATTATCAAAAGATCTAAAAATCAAAACTCCCTAGTAATTCAAACATATATAATATATATTATTTAAGTCTCTAACTCCCTAAGAATCCAAACGAGTACATATATTTTTAATATATATTATTTTAACCTACAAAGAAATTTTAACATCATACTCCATATATATTATAGAACTAACATGCTAACCATCACCTTAAAAGCAAGCGACTTTATACTTTAAAATACTAAAAGCTTAACTACCTTTTTAAAAGTAGTGGGAATGTGACCTAACAAAGCATTTTGATTGCAATTTGAGAGTTTCTTTATGTTTCCACTCCGTGTTATAATTTTATTTTAAAGGAAAAGTTCAAATAGTGGCGGTTGCAATGTGCTTCATGCATGTCACATTCACTTTTCAAATAAATATGTGAAATTAATATCATATCAAAAAAAATTATTATTGATTTACATCTTTTGAGATTTTTTTTTTTTTTTTACATTATATTATATAAATTGTGTTTAATTTTAAAAATATGTTTACTGGGTTTAGTTTAGGTGGTTTGGAGGAATATTGTTATCATGTTTACTTATGTTCAATTCGTGTAAGTGACATATTAAACTCCTAATAAATATATTGTTGTAATGGTTTTGAGCTATGTTATTTGCTAGACTTGTGCCTTGGAGATTTTAGAATTTATATTGGATACCATCTTTAAAACAAGGCTACGTGGTAGCGCAGTCCCTGCCAACGAGCTTAGAAAGCAAATTGTGGAAAATGGGGTCGAATTGTAAATGAAACGAAGTGTTTGATGCAAAATGTATATCAGGGAAATGTTGTGTACAACATGTATATCACGGAAGATGGGGCAAAAGTAAATGACGGTTGGCAGGCAGAGCAACATCTAATTTTTGAAAGTATATAACAAACCTAATTTTGAAAGTATATAAGAAAGTAAAGAATTTTTTGATAGTGTAAGATTAAATTTGGAAATTTAAATGTATTTTCCATATGGACTGGTGAAAGATAAAAATACATGATGACATAAAATTAATAGGAGATAAGAAATATAAAAATTTAAATGCATTTGTGAACATGGGGTATAAGTAAATGATGCTTGCATTGTTGAACGCCATTTATTTTTAAATATATATAAAAAGAAATGTCTCTAACATATAAAAGAGTAAATGCATTTGCCATACAAACTGTCAAATGATAAGAATACAAGTCTAACATATTAAAAAATAAATGCATTTGTTATACAGAGTGCTGAAAGATAAGAATAGAGTCTGTATCATATAAAAATTTAAATGCATTTTTATTTGAAATCTGTCAAAAAAAAAAGTTTGTTACATACCACTGCAAATTTTGAAATATACAAAAAAATTAAAGTATGTTACATATAAACAGTAATTTCAATGTGTTTGTCATGTAGACTAGGATTGGGGCTCCCGCAGACCATTAAAGAAATATGTACAAGAAATAGGATTGTGAAAAGAAGATATAGTGCAATAGCTGCAAAAGAAAATAAATGGAAAGGTATAAGTGTTTGCCTATACATCTTTATTTAAGAAAGTGGAATAACTGGGTTGAGAAAGAAAGAAAACACGATGAGTAAACTTACAGTGAGGGTACATATAAGGGCTTTTGCTATTTGCTTGCGGTTGTCATTTCATTGATGTCGGCGAGGACTGCGGTTTCAAGGATGTTCTCTACGACTGTTGGAATGCTGACAACTGCCTGTTGTCTTTCGTTGGTGGCCTGTTTCAATTTTCTTTCGAGCCATTCTTCAATGTAGCCTCTCATTGGGGCGACGTTGATCTCATTCCGGATTTTGATGTTGAAAAGATCGTTTTCTAATTCCTGGAAGTCGATAGAAAGATTAGAGAGAGCCTGATGAATTTCCTCATTCTGTACTGCATATATGACTAGCCAGTCATGGACGTGAGCTTGATCAAATTGAAGGATGCTGTAAAACTTTTCCAGAGATAAGGTCTTCAACATAGCAACATGTTTATCGAACTCTTGCCCAGTTAACGACAAGGAGTTTGCGATTAAGAGGGGGTCTTGGAAGTCGTTGGTTTTCCCGACTAAGTCTATATTTGACAGCTTTGTGAATAATTTATCTTTCTTCGATATGGCTTGTTCACATGACTGAATAATGAGACGCGGGTTCTTTACTTTTTCTTTCCAACATGCATTCAATTGCCCGATCCAGTTTTTGGATGGAAGATCTTCTTCTCTTCTTTTTGTTTCTATCATATTGTTGACAATCTTGCCAAAATGGATGATCATTTTTAAAAAGAAATTTTCTTCATCTTTTAATTCGGCTTGCAAAAGCTCAAGCAAGCTATGTGCCCTGGTTCCAAGGGAAGCGATGGTTTGTGATATTTTCCACGCCTTGGTAACCAGTTCCATTCTTTTTTTGATATTGTTCTCCACATATCCTTTATAGGATGCGAGCAGGGTGGAGGATGTTTTTACATTGGGTGCAGGGGTGCCAGGCATGGCTATTACCAAAGGATCGACAAGTACTGGCATAGGAAAGAAAGCGTTTTCCAATTCCTTGACTCGGTCCTTCAGTCTAGCATTATGGCTCTCGATGCGTCCGATGGAATCATGAAGTGCTTCTCCGATTGCGGTGTGAAGTTGACAGATTTGGGACGACCGCATGTTGGCAACGTCAACCTCTGAACGAGATTTGCCTTTGACATTTTTAACATTTTTTTTCTCAAATATCAATTTTTTGTTCCGGCTATCAAAAACAACGCTCTGGAACACGAAGGATTCATCTTCGTCAAAATTTTGGGTAACGGATATGTCCATTGGATGGCTATGGGGAATGGCATATTCGGGCTGATCAAGCAAGGGGAACATGGCATCCAGATCAGTGTCAACTTCCATGTTCTCACTCTGAATTTCCGGCTCTTCCGCCTGCCCAACATTTTTTTCTCTTCTTCTCTATTGGAAGTTTGTGAGAACTATCAATTTTAGAGTGAGGAGGGTCGTTATCTCCTCCTCCGTTTGAAGAACTATGGGTTTCTTTATTGCTTTGATGGGCCATTGGAGCGATGCTCCTGGATGTCGTACTTTTTGGAGTGGTATTTTTGGATTGCACGCTCTTATCGCTGGGGTCTTTCCCCTATTGCGTGTACAATTTAGTGCAGCTTTGCATTGTCTCTACGTCGCCGACATCAGAGGCAAGACCGTCACTGTCTCTGTTTTTGGGCAGGTGTTTATTTACAAAACAATCGCCAAGGCCAAGTGATTGTAAATGTTGTCTAAAAATATCATAGGGGTCGAATCCTCTTATGTCTTCAGCATATCTGAGGTTGGAGATTCTAAAATGTGTTGCAAAATCGTCAATTTTGTTGACATTTTTCAACACGAACTCCCCTATTTTCCAAGTCAGAGGAATGAACTGTTTTTTTTTCTTCCTTTGGAACAGATGGAATTAGTAGCTGTATTGACATGCTACTTCTGCAATAAAAATTATGTCCGTAATGTGACATGGAAGGAGAGCAGGTTGTTCCATGGAGCCAAAAATTCTTATGACAGTGTAATTATCCAAATGTTGGAGTGTCCCCTTTTTGTCCAAAAAACTAGTTGCCTGTTCAGATATGCGGGGAGCATCTTCTCCTAATAACAAAACTTTGAAAACAGACAGGAAGCCATTAAAAACCTCATAAAAACAGTGGGAAGCCTTGTGTTTCCACAAGGCCCGGTACCAGAACATTACTGGGTGGAATTCGCAGTTGACATTCTTGAACAGAGATAGTTGTAGAAATCGACAGGAATGTGCTATTGCAAAAACTAAATAGGATGACATATAAAATTTATTTTCCCTTTTGTAGCTTGACAATTGGGAAGAGATTTCATAGGAAATTAACCTGCCCCAATAAAAAATGGCTTGTTCATTGACTGTAAAATACAAAATATAAAGAGCCATGCTGGAAATAGTATATGTGGACTCTTGTCCCGTTATTCTTGTAAACAACTAGGCAATTTCGCGAAATGGATTTTTAAATGAACTAACTTGCATGTTTGTAATATCTTCAAGAACTAGATTTGGGTTTTCCAAAAAAAGGGGCAAGAGGTCCAATCCGTTATTATGCTTTGCTAGGAACTGTTTGCAATCTTCTCCTTTGAACGTCAATGTTGGCTTGGGCAATTTCAACATTTGGCGGAAGACCTGAGGCGACAAAGAAATAGAAGAGCGGTCGTGCAGTGGAATAATTCTTTTCTCTGCAATAAATTTATCGGCGCACCAAGAGATCAGGTCCTTACAGTGAAAAACCTTAGGGATACAACTTGCATGAGCAATCCCGGAGGTCCAAATTACTTGGTTCTTTGCAACAGAGATTGAGTAATAAGAAAATGCCCTGGACTAGTGGAAATTCTGGTTCTCACGCTCGAAGATGTTCACTGTATCTCCACAGAACTGGTGCCGAGCTGATGCCATAGGTTTATGAGAAGGTTTCTTTGTTGCAGATGATGGTTTAAATGAACAGTTAGAGCGAATAATGTAACTTTTTGCTAAATCTTGGTTAAATGCTTATGAATGGGAAAGCTCCTCGAGCCTTTCGTTGATTAATGCCAATCTGTATTGGTGGTGCATAATGAACTGTTAGCAATAAAGTTTATTTATTGCATATTTAGAAATGCGAAGGTGGCGGGTACGACGAAGAGAAATTAAGGAATGGAGGTTTCGTGAACATGCGAAGGCCACGCCATGTGAACGAGATTTCATGATTTTGAAATGAACACTCGGAAGGGATAATATAACCCCCCCCACAAATTTTAGTTTAATGCGCATCAAATTTTGGTTTAATGTGCATGAATACGATATGTCCTCGAGCCTTTCGCCCATCAATGACAATATATACGGTTTCTGCATGATGACCTGCTAGAATTAAATGCCAGTAATTCCATATTTAGAAACAAGATATGTNTATATATATATATATATATATATATATATATATATATATATATAACTTTTTATTTTGTTTTATTATAGAGAAGTGTGAAGGTGACAGAGACGACGGAGAGAAAGGAAATAATGGCAAGCTCTGAAAAGCGGTCGGACGGGATTCAAAAAAGGGTTACGGGAATAGTCATGACAACTGAGTGTTGCACGATGAAATTTCATGTTTCAGAATGTTTGAGTGCAAAATGTGTAAAACGAAAGAGATCATGATGGGGCAGTTCAACCACCGGTGTCTATATTTGCGGAATTCTGGCAAAGTGGCTAAGTATGGAATAAGGAAATTGCTAATTGCATGCGTAGCAATAGGATCTTATATATAATTTCCAACTGCTAATGGCAAAGGGGCGTGGGCACAGGAAACAACCACTACGAACTGAATATATCTTGAACCTGCCAAAGCAACGATTCCCCAAAGAAATTTGAACAAATGGCGAAGTATGGAAACCGAACAGACATGCTTCAAAATGGGGTGACAATTGTTCCACTAAATATGCGAGGACCTGACGGTTAAATTGTATTTATTGAAAGTTTTCAGTGCAAAAAAGTGCACCACAGAAAAGGGTATGATAGGTGGACCATAATACGGAAAATGGTATGATCTAAGAACGGTTGCAAATTTGTATATCTGTCAATTTGTATATAGCGGAGCTACGGATGTTGTTTGGAGGTCATGGAAAAGTATAAGTGCAATGTTGACCGGACCACCGCGCAAGTCCGTCTATCAATTTGTATATGGCGGAACTCTGGGTGCTAGTTTTGGGACAGGGAACAATAGAGGGTCAATTTAAAGAAAGGAGAAGTGATCGTTGTAAACGCGTGAATCCGCAAAGCTGCAAAGTAATGCGTTCTCGAGAAAATAAACGATTAAGTAACCAGGAAGAGAAACTAGAGGGAATAAAGAGTGGGAAAATAGAAAGGCGGAAGGTAGTTTTTGTAAGCACGAATTGGTTTCAAAGAAGCCCCATTGTTGCAAAACCATGATCTACTAATTGTCAGCAAATGTGTTGTTGAAGACTACATTTGATTGCAATGTGTGCGTGCAACTATGTTCTTGATACATTATTCCATGATTGTAACATATCGACTTAGCTACTAAACTTTCTTTTGTACTAATTGCCAACAAATGATTTATTGAAGATAATAATAATAATAATAATAATAATAATAATAATAATAATAATAATAATAATAATAATCTATTTTTAAGGTCACAACCAAGCCAGCACACCAAATTGGTGTATGAGACCCCCTTGTTTGTGGGACAAGGGACCCCCCTCCGCCCAACGATTTGACTGGTAAAGTCTACAAAGGTATACATACCCTACCCCCCTCTGGATTTGAACCTGTGACCTCTTAAGAGGAAACACATGTTCTTAACCATTAGGCCCACTCAGGCTGTATAATTTTATTGGAACGTGCAGGTGTAACTGTGTTCTTGATACATTCTTCCATCAGTGCAACATATTAACTCAAGTATTAAAATTTTTGCATTATGGGCTGTTAGCATTAAAACTTAATAATTGCATGTCTAGAAACAAGAATAATGATTTTTCTACAACATTGTACATTGGTATTAGTAAACATAAGACCAAAGAAGCATGAGAGCACCGAAGCATGGCAATTAGAACATGCATTAAACCCAAAAAAGAGGCAACAACGAAGAGTCCAAGGCAAAAAAATTTTAATAGCAAATCCATTTAAAAAAATAAGAAAAACACCGAGTACTGTACATCTATGCTTAGAAATTGGACCCAGTTCTTCGGGCCAAAACATTGAAGGTATCTACGACAAACACAAGCACGGGTTTCATAGTGTGCAAGATCATTGAAGTTTTCTCCTCGATGAATCATCCTCTACTGAAATTAATATTTTTCAGAAGCTTTCCCTAAGGAAGAAAATGAAAAACAACTTGCACGTGCAATTCCAGAGGCCCAAATTAGTGCATTCTAGGCAGAAGGAGATGACTAGTAGGAAAATGCATTGCAACAGTGAGAGTTTTGGATCTGATGCCCGAAAATGTTAAACAATATTTTTTTGGCTTGAAATATATCTCTGGGAGAATCAACATATCATTTCTTTATATTGAAACTCTTCTGCCCAGAAAGGACTAATTTGGAACTTTGGAATTCCTACTTTTATGGTGCAAAGTGGCTGTTGCGTTCACCATCGGTTTCTTTTCTGAAACTCCTTTTGGTGTTGTCATGATTGCGATCATGGAGCCGGGAAGGTCCGTTCATTATGGTTGATTTCAATTTCGGCCCAGTAGTGGGAATATTCTCTGCATTGTCATCATCCATTATCGTATCATCATCCATCAGATCATCTTCTTCTGGCTCAGAATTCATGGCATCAACTTCTATGACAACCATGACTGCAACTGGGCAGGTTCTTTGACCATCCAGGGTTGCCATGGAATTTTTTGGCTTGAAATATATCTCTCGTTGTACAAGGGACCATCTCCTATTTTGCTCCTGGGCGGAGGGAGATGAATAGTAAGAATATGCCCTGGAATAGTGGAACCTCTGGCCATTATGCTCCAATGTGTTTACTGTGTGTGGAGAGAACTGCTGCCATAAGTTATTAAGAATTTTCGTTTGCTCGAGACGATGTTTGAAATGAAAATCGGGGAGGGATAATATAACCCTCCGCAAATTATGGTTTAATGCATATCAATGGAATATCTTCTCGAGCCTTTCGCTGATCAATGACAATTTCCAGGGTTCGTGCGGAATGACTTGTGACCATCACAGTTCACTAATTGCACAATTAAAAAAAAAGTGAGAAGGTGGTGGTGACAACGAAAAGAGATTTAAGAATCACAAATTTGTTAAAAGAACCCACCCACCGGCGCACACAAAAAAAATATTGCGTTGCCTTTGAATTGAATAGTTAGAAAGGATAACATGCTTGTGTGAAAATCTTAGTTTAATTCGTACTAGTGACAATTCTTCTCCAGATTTCCAGACATTAATGACAATTTTAACGGTTGCTATAGGATGGCTACTAGCATTAAAGTTTAATTATTGCATATCTGGAAATAAGTACGAAGGCAACAACGATGGCGAAAACGATTCCAACAAATACCAAAGTATGGAAAGCGGTCGGGTGGGTTACAAAAGAAAAAGGGCAGAAGATATACCCAGGAGATGTGAAGGGCTGATGGTTCTCGGCCTGGCGGGCGGGTTCTCGGCCTGGCTGGCTGAAAATTAAGCCTCTATTGTTTTGTGTCCTACAAATAGCACCTACACTTCCGCAATATACAAATCGACAGGTGGACTTGCGGGTTGGTTGGTTCAACATTGCACTTTTTTTTGTCCTTAAGCGATTTCATATTAATTCCATATTTAGCCACTTTTTTGGATCGAGGGTTGTTGGGCTAGTGGGCAAAAAATTGGGCATCTATTGTTCCGCGCTCTACAAATAGCATTGACAATTCCGCGATATACAAATTCAGAAGCTGACCTGCGGTCAATTATCACGGTTAAATATTTATATTGAAAAATTTAATTAGATGATAAAGTTTGTATAATGTGGTCGACCGAGTTATACAATAGTATTTCGAAAAACGAGCAATACATAATAAACATGTACTTTTATAAAGTATGGACATGATATTTTATAGAACATATGTGAATCCCTCATTCCATATTTGGGCACTTTTTTTTTCGCGCATTCACGGCCTGGTGGGCTGAAAATTGAGTATCTATTGTTCCGTGTTCTACAAATAGCACCTATAGTTCCACGATATACAAATTGAAAGCGGGACTTGTGGAGATGAATCTCTATATAAAATATAGACATGAGATTTTATAGAGCATATGTGAATCCCTCATTCCATACTTAGGCACTTTTTTGATCGCGGGTTCGCGGCCTGCCAGGCTGAAAAAAGAGTCTCTATTGTTCCGTGTCCTACAAATAGCACCCATATTTCCGCGATATACAAATTGACAGGAGGACCTACAGGCTGCTTGGCTAAACATTGCATTTGTATTATTTTAGAACATATGTGGATCCCTCATTCCATACTTGGGCACTTTTTAGATCGCGGGTTCGCGGCCCGGGGGGATGAAAATTAAGTATCTATTGTTCCGTATCCTACAAATAACACCTACACTTCCACGATATACAAATTGACACGTGGACTTGTGGACATAGTCTCTATATAAAGTATGGAATGAGATTTTATACAACATATGCATATCCCTTGTTCCATACTTAGGCAGTTTTTGGATCGCGGGTTCGCGGCCCGGTGAGACGAAAATAGAGTCTCTATTGTTCCGTCTACTACAAATAGCACCCACACTTCCGCGATATACAAATTGACAGGTGGACTTGGGCTGGTTGGTTGAATATTGCACTTTTATTGTCCCGTAGCGATCCCGTATGAATTTCGTAGTTAGCAATTTTTTTTGATCGGGGGTTTTGGGGCTGGCGGGCTGAAAATTGGGGCTCTATTGTTCTGCGCTGTACAACTGCATTGTTCTAGAAGATATGTGAATCCCTCATTCCATACTTGGGCACTTTTTGGATCGCGGGTTCGTGACCTAGTGGGCTGAAAATTAAGTATCTATTGTTCTGTGTCCTACAAAGAGAACCTAGACTTCTACGATATACAAATTGACACGTGGACTTGTGGACATAGTCTCTATATAAAGTATGGAATGAGATTTTATACAACATATGCGGATCCTTCATTCCATACTTAGGCAGTTTTTGGATCGCGGGTTCATGGCATGGCAGGCCGAAAATAGAGTCTCTATTGTTCACTCTCCTACAAATACCACCTAGACTTCCGCGATATGCAAATTGACACGTGGACTTGTGGACATAGTCTCTATATAAAGTATGGGATGAGATTTTATACAACATATGCAGATCCCTCATTCCATACTTAGGCATTTTTTGGATCGCGGGTTCGCGGCCTGACTGGTCGAAAATAGAGTCTATTGTTCCCTCTCCTACAAATAACATCCAGACTTTCGCGATATACAATTTGACAGGTGGAATCGGGCTACTTGGCTGAACATTGCACTTTTATTGTCCCGTAGCAATCCCGTATGAATTTCATATTTAGCGATATTTTTTGATCGGGGGCTCTGGGGCTGGCAGGCTAAAAATTGGGGCTCTATTGTTCGACACTGTACAAACACATTGTTCTAGAACATATGCGGATCTCTTATTCCATACTTGGGCATTTTTTCGATCGCGGGTTCACAACCTGGCGGGCTGAAAATTAAGTATCTATTGTTCGGTGTCCTACAAATAACACCTAGACTTTCGAGGTATACAAATTGACACGCGGACTTGTGGACACAATCTCTATATAAAGTATGGAATGAGATTTTATACAGCGTATGCAGATTCTTCATTCAATACTTAGGCAGTTTTTGGATCACGGGATCGCGGCCTGGCGAGCCAAAAATAGAGTCTCTATTGTTCCCTCTCCTACAAATAACACCTAGACTTCCGCGATATACAAATTGACACGCTGACTAGTGGACATAGTCTATATAAAGTATGGAATGAGATTTTATACAGTATATATGGATCCCTCATTACATACTTAGGCATTTTTTGGATCGCGGGTTCGTGGCCTGGCGGGCCAAAAATAGAGTCTCTATTATTCCCTCTTCTACAAATAACATCCAAACTTCTGCAATATACAAATTGACAGGTGGACTCGGGCTGGTTGGCTGAACATTTCACTTTTATTGTCCCGTAGCGATCCCGTATGAATTTCATATTTAGCGATTCTTTTGATCGGGGGCTTTGGGGCTGGCGGGCTGAAAATTGGGGCTCTATTGTTCGGCATTGTACAAACACATTGTTCTAGAACATATGCGGATCCCTCATTCCATACTTGGGCACTTTTTTGATGAAGGGTTCGTGACCTGGCGGGTTGAAAATTAAGTATCTATTGTTCTGTGTCCTACAAACAACACCTAGACTTCCGCGATATACAAATTGATACGCGGACTTGTGGACATAGTCTCTATATAAAGTATGGAATGAGATTTTATACAACATATGCGGATCCATGATTCCATACTTGGGCAGTTTTTGGATCGCGGCTTGGCGGGCCGAAAATAGAGTCTCTATTGTTTCGTCTCCTACAAATAGCACCCAGACTTCCGTGATATACAAATTGATAGGTGGACTTGAGCTGGTTGCCTGAACATTGCACTTTTATTGTCTCTTAGCGATCCCGTATGAATTTCGTATTTAGCGAATTTTTTTGATCGGGTCTCTAGGGATTGCGGGCTGAAAATTGGGCCTCTATTTTTCCGCATTGTACAAACACCACCCAAAACTCCGCGATATATAAATTGACAAACAGACCTGTGCGCTGCCTGGCTCAACATTGCAGTCTCATTGTTCCTTGTCCTTTGAATAACACTTGGAGTTCCGCGATATATAGATTGAAAAATGGACTTGAGGACTGGCAGGTTCAACTTTCCCATTGTTTACAGATGCTAATCCCTATCAACTATATAACATATCTAAAAACATTATTTCAATACTAAATTATTAATAACAATTTTTGATATTGTAGAATTTAATTAGACGAGAAAGTTTGTACAATCTGGTTGGGCGATTGATATAAAAGTTTTCTGACAAACGAGCAATACATAGTAAACATGTACTTTTAGAAAGTATGGACAAGAGATTTTATAGAGCATATGCGGATCCCTTATTCCATACTTGGGCACTTTTTGGATCACGTGTTCTCGGCCTGGCGGGCTGAAATTTGAGCCTCTTTTGTTCCATGTCCTGCGAATATCACCCAGACTTCCGCGATATACATATTGACAGGTGGACTTGTAGACTCCACATATGGTGAGTTCAATATTGCAATTGTTTAGCGATGCTCATCCTGTCTAACTTTATTTAAAAACATGATTTTCAAATACAAAAATATTAATATTAACTATTGTTATTGTACAAGTGAATTACATTAAATTATTAAAGGATGTTAAATCGCTTATTTTTGAAAAAATGAAGGAAACAAAAGATTTTTTTTTAAAGATTCTATCACTATAAGCATAAGAAGGACCAATTTGAATTTTAAGGCCCTCTTGTTCATATGATAGCACAATTGCACTCCGCACAGTATATATTCGTTGATTTCAAATTATTTCAGGATATTAATTTTACCAAGTTCATTGAATAAGCAAAAATGCCAAAACAACGACCAATTTGAATTTTAATAGCCTCTTGTTGGTATGATAGTACAGTTGCACTTCACACAATATATATTCATTGATTTCAAATTATTTCAGAACAATAATTTGATCAAGTTCATTGATCAAGGAAATCCGCTAAAGCAAGTAACATAGTACATTTGCCTCACAACGACATAGGAATTATCAGGCAGATCTGCGTGCCAGCTGGCTAAAAATAATCAATTATATTGTTCCGTGTCCTCCAAAGAACAACTGGAGTTCCACGGTATACAAATTGACAGACAAAGCAGATAACCAAGAACCAACCATACTTTAAACATCCCGCAAGCAAGTTCCCAGAAGGTTCCATAGAGCAGAACCCATCGACCTTTGCACCAAACAATTTGATATACAAAGAAAAGACGTCGCCGCATTCGTTTTCTCTTGAAACGAATTTTCATCTGGATGTTGAACAAATATTAGAGAGAGACATGAGGTATTTTCGTTTCCTCCCAAAGTTTGATATAATTTTTTTTTTCGCCTTCTTCAACCGATATGCAAAATTGCATTGTCCTCATTTAAGGTGAATTTGCTCTGTATCCGAAGCTGCCGCAACATGTAGACATTGCTTGCCTTTTTCTATAGATACATTTCATATGACAACTCTGCCAACTCATGAAGCACATTTTGTAATAGAGGTTGCCTAACCATACAGTGCATGGTTGTGTTTCCCACGGTTCGGATAACACCATTGACGCAATGTCCATAAATATATGGACATTTTTCACTGCATCACAGACAATCAATCGTATCATCACTTATCAAAGTGGAGGCATAAGCATGAGAATGGAATTTTGCACATATAGGCTCAAAAGGGGTCGAGTACACATTGGTTGCAGCTAAAAGACCTTCAACTTGGGAACACGAGCAAAGGGATTAATACAATGAACAATATAATACACAACTGCACCCCCCCTCCCCTTTAAAAAAAAAATATAAATTAAACAGGTGCAGAAATTTGTTGAAGGCTATTCCTATAAGAAAAGTGAGGATGATTTTGTGAATGTATATGCACAACAATTGTAGATCTAGCTAGTTTCTCCAGATCCTTTACTATATCTGCTTGCAACTCTATTACAAACGTTGCCCGGGTTGTCTGAAAGATCCTTTCTCTAGCATCCTTCTTCTTTGTTACATTTTTGAACAACATAAGTGGAATCTGCCCTCTATGCAATTGTTGTTCCATTGACCAAAAAAAATATGAATATGTATCGAACAATTGTAGCTGCAACATGGAACAGTGCAAGATTTGTGTAACTTATCTGGAATACATGTAGACGCGAAAGTAAAGAACAAAACTGAATATGAAAAGTGGTACCATTGCCTTGTCGTTGTTCGAATCTCCATCCTTTATATGGAGAATGTGTTGCAACCCAAATTTTCTCGCCAGTGTCACAACAACCCCAATCATTCCAATTGGGTAAATATCAGTGCTTTGCGCAAGCTAGTTGATAGTAGAGTCTGAGAGGAAGCGATATTCTGAACAAATAGCATGAATTTTTTCCACAATGCTTGTTTCAATGAGCGAAATAATTCGATCGCAATCACCATAGTCATATACTGTTTTGGGCAATATTTTAAAATTTGTAATGGATATCCCATTATGCGGCAATATCTTTTCTGCATGTTTCTGGACAAGTTGTGGAGGAACAGTCAGTGTCACTGTCATCATGGCATCCTTGTCTGTCATATCAGCACGCATAACAGATCTACTTTTGTTTGCCTTGTCCAAGTAGGTGGTATAGACAACCATTGTGTCCCCAACGAATACCTGTCCAGTTTGGCGGTTGTTCAAGCCCTCTATTGACAATACTTTGGATGTCACAACTCTAGACCTAATGACATTTTTTGAACAGGAAAACTAAAGTGAATGGCAGTGTGCTAGAAGTACACACATAGTTTTGATGAACTATGGAGCCACAGTTTCGCAACCACACCTCTTAGTCTGCGAAACATGCAGCACGTTCAACATCTCGCTTGTACTTGTTGATACTTCTTGCGAGTTGCAAACCATGTATTGTAGATGGAATCAACATATCCACCATGCCATAGATCAATATATAGCCCAGGAAATTTGTTTAGTAAACATAATAAGAGCAGAGCGTATGCATCTTTACCTTTGGCCTTGTTGGTCTACCGATGTCTGGGATGACTGACTACTCATGGTCGTGTCACTAGTCCAACTTTTTCTAATACAAGCATGTGCAGATGAACATCAGGACTAAACAAATATATGCATTGTATATTGTCCATCGGAAGGACCAAATAACTGTAAAATTGTATGCATTTTAATTTTTTAACTGGAGAAATGTTTAACAGTAAACAAGGCATGACCACGGGCCACCATGTCGAATATGTATATTGCGGACCCCCAGAACCCAGGGGAGAAATCTTAAACCTGCCAACCTGGCACCCACAATCGAGAAAGTGGGTAACTATGGAATAAGGTAGAAGCAAGACCACATATGTCAATCTGTTAGTTCGCCAACCGACACACGAATGAATTTTCGAAAACCACACTAAGCAGATGAATTAGAAAACAAAAGGGATAATAGAAAATAAAAAAACTAGAAACAGGGAGCGCAGAAAGGCCCATTACTGCGAAGTCATCATTTTCAAGTCTAATACTATATGCTCCTACCCGATTTGTATATTTAATTTACCAACACACTTGGTATACCTTTTAGAAGATTGTACCACAGAACCCTCTGCTCTTGCACAAAAGAATTCATCTCCCTGTCCAAGCAACCTGTTTTTTCCAAGGCAACAACACCGAAGATGCAATCGACACGAAGGCAAGTTAGTATGAAAACATATACCTAAAAGAAAAAGAAACAAGTCTATTTATCCGCCAAAGAGTCCTTCGTCCTGTCCATCCATTCTGTTTCTTTAAATGCAACAATGCAGCACAAACACAACGGACATGAACTAGCTTAGTATGTAGGAACGTATGTAACCAAGATAACTTACCATGTAGGAAGGCACACAACTAGCTTAACACATATACAGACCATAAATGAAATACAAAACAACACAATATGAAACAACAATACAAGCATGCACCTTTCTATATCCTCTTCAACCCATGCACTCAACACTCCCTCCTTTTCTCCAGCTACTCTGTTTGTTTCAATGTGGGAACCCACAAAAAATAATGAACATCAATGGAAGCTGGTATTCACCGAAGAACAAACAATATGTACATACAACAAAACTGACTAAACGAAGAGTCTACAAAGGCAGAAACATGAACCTTTGTGCTTCTCTATCCATGGTTGTAAACATGTAGATTTTTTTTCCCTGGCCAAAATATATTACAAGGCACAAAATATCACGCAATTGCATGGCCGCAACTAAACGATTTCTGGTTTTCCCTGGCAATTTATCCAGACATGCCCTTTAACCATGCTCTTTATCCTCTACACAGATTGTTGTGCCCACGATACAAGTTCTCGGTTTTTCGTGGCAAACTACCCAGACATGCTTCCAGACATGAAAATATAATCTTGCAGAATCTTTGTTGCACATATCATATCTCAAGCACAACACAAATTGTATCGTGCGCACACCAGTCTATGTAGAGGAGAAAGAACATGTCATGTCATATCCGCACATCTGACCATACATGGTTTATAAATGTAGCATGCATATATATGCTTTATTCCAAAATAAAATAGCGGATATTGTAACTTCACATGTAATCGTCGAACAATCTTGCATGCAACTATTTTCTTTCATGGCAGGACTTGAGCACTAGGAAAATATCACAGAATAACAAATATCGTCCTCGACAGACATGGCAAATAACACAACTGCATATCGAATGGTGGGTGTAGGGGTTGAACACCGTAAAGCCCCCCAAAAAAACAATAATAATCCAAGAAAAACAAAAAACAAAAGCTCCAACCACCGCCGCTGCACCCCAACCTTGTAAGGCCAAATCAAACAAAAGAAACCAACAAGGACCAAACCAGTGAGAAAGCACGAAGAGGCTAAACTGCACCCCCAGGGCCCCAAAGCACAAACCCCAGCCAAACAAACAGAACTAGCAGCCCATGAACTAGCAAGAACCACCGAGCTAGTGAACAACATATGTATCTCCAATGATAAAAAAACTACAGCCCAAGCAGAAAAGGAATACGAACATTCTTACTTGCAAACTGCAAACACTGAACAACAAACAAGGAATACAAAATGAAACTATGGCATCGAAACTTACTCCGAAACGATGAAATGCAGAAGCCCAGGTCGAATCGCGAGTGAAACAACAACAAGCAACAACTGAGAAACCAATGACGAAGAACCACTCACTGAACCAGTACATAATGTATGTAGCTTCAACGATTACAAGGATGAAACATACAATGGAAACAACTGACACACCAACGAAAAAGAAGCACTCATCGAACCAGTAAATAATGTATGTAGCCTCAATGACAGAACAAGGATGAAACATACAATGGCTATTGAAGACTGTGCAAATTCACTGCAACTGTTTAGAAAATTTCGAGGAAAAATGTGCTCCGAGAATCGTATTTACATAAACATTTAAGACTCTCAGGCTGTCTAAGGACCTCGTGGTATGCAAACATTTAAGCTGTCATGGGTGTTGGAGGACGTTGCGTCATGTAAACATTTATGCTGTCAAGCGTATTGAGGCATCTCAGAATAAGTGTCAATACATTTCAAGAAATATACATCCGCCAAAGACGCTATAAACTTTGGAATTCTTAATCACTACAAAGCTTGGATATAAAAAAAATTCAATTTGCTTAGTACATATCAAAACTTATAGATATATTTAGGTAGCAGAAAATGTTAATACAAACATTCGAACTAATGCTAGCATTAATCGACCTTCAAGCAATATACAAGAAAAATATATGATTAAAACATACTCTCTACGAGAAAAAGTTTGGATATGTTGCCATATACTACATTGGGAATAGCGAATCCGGCAATAAGACCTCCAATGTCTTATCCAATCATATCAGTACATATATGTTACTTTTTATTATATAAAAATATATGCTTTTAATTCCATAGCTCCAACAATAGGTATTGTGCAAATATTTCCAGTCAAAGGACAAACTAATATGTAGTCAATGCATTATCGATCACTATAGTCCCTCTATGCCTACGACAGGGACTAATAAGGAGAACATCCAGACAATAATATTAAAATTTAGGTTTGTCAATAAAGTTTAAATAAATTTTAAATTTAATTGTTTTTTAATATTAAGTTTTTATTTTAATAAAATTTGAATAAATTATATGGTTAAGAATAAATATTTTCTTTTTAAAAAGATAGATTTAAAATACAAAAGTGTTTATCATTTAACTAAATTATATTTTTAAATTATATTATTATTATAATATTGGTATAATATGTATAAATAATATTAATAAAATAGCCTATTGGGTTTAGTTTAGGTGGTTGGGAGGAATGCTTGTTATCCTTCCTACCCATATTCAATTCCGACAAGTTACATGTTGAGTTCTTAAAAGAAGTAAATTATTATAATGACTTAAAACCTTATTATTATTATTATTATTATATTTATATTTTACTTTATTGTTACTTTATTATATTTAAATTTAAATTTCTTAATAAAATTAATATTTTTATCATAAGTATATGATGTTGATGATGATTAACGTCCACTAAGACCGAATTGGTCTATCAGGCCTTAAGAGGGTAAGTGATTACTTACGATTCTTTAGAATTTTGTTTATGTGCTCGACAAGCATTAAGAGAAGCTTTCCAAGATCGCCATGGTTTTGTTGAGTTAAGAGGTTAGGAAGGTTCCTAGTGTGACAAATATTTTGAAAATGAGATCTAATCTAGGTATAGGCTAGACAATCTAAGAGAATGTGTTTTTCATCTTCAACCTTCTTAGTGTCACAAAGGTGACACACTCTTCCATCCCATGACATTTTAGGAATTGACCAACGCCCAATTTCACTATGGAGCTCGTGAGAATTTTTTCTTATCTTAGCAGTGCTTATTTTTTTGTTTACACTTGTCAAAACAGATAGATGATTTTGATCTTCTAGATTAGGGTTGATTACATCCTTATAATACCTTAATTATCGTTTTTTCTCTAACTCTTTATCAAACCACATTTTCTCCTTAAATTTTGATTTGATGATATTTTTAATAGTATCTTTATTATGCAAAATGGTGTCTTCCATGATTCACCAATAGTTTAGCCAAGATCAGGCATATTGATGTAATCCTCACTTGAGTCGATGGTGGTTACGACTCAATTTTGAAGTAATTTTAGGAAGCCTCTTGTTTTCCATGTTGTTTAACTTGTTCTTATACATTAGGTATCTAGTATTAACTGTGCTCTCAATGGAGGAGAGACTTGTTTCAAAGAGGTGGATGGGATAGGGCGTATTTCCTTTAATTTTGAGATCATAGGTTATAAAAATTCTTTTGTATTTGCTCTATCTTTCTCCAGGATTCACGAGAGATACTACAAAGCCAAACTTCACATTCATAAAGAATAACAGTTGTAACAAGAGTCTCAAAGAGGAGTTTCTTCTTATCCCAAATACAAAGATCAGATGATTTACAATTGTTTTCAAGCCCATAATAAGCTTTACATCCCTCAATAATCCTTTTCTCAATGCTATAATTCTAGTTGAGCTTGTGATGAATATCAATTCCAAGATATTTGTATGAAGTGACTTCCTCTAAGTTGTTGTTGTCATATAAAAAGGTATCATAAGTGATCTTATTGGATTTAATAATCATGACCTAAGTCTTATCAGTATTAACAGTCATACCCATATTGGAGCAAAATCCCTTGAGGATTCTTAGTTGGTTTTCAAGATCATGGGGACTCCTTGCCATAAGAATGATATCATCATCATAAAGAAGAAGATTGT
Organism: Picea engelmannii; assembly: GCA_009831015.1. NCBI lineage: Eukaryota > Viridiplantae > Streptophyta > Pinopsida > Pinales > Pinaceae > Picea > Picea engelmannii. The sequence goes on from ML782418.1 coordinate 658,846, forward strand.
TGACTATACCAATGAAAGTAGGATTGACACAACCTAATTTTTCAAAGCAATCTTCTAACTTGTCAATGTATATGCCAAAAAGGGTAGGGGACAAGGGACAACCTTGTTTGATTCCAATATTGCAGTTAATCTCTTTTGACCAACCCTTAGTGTTTTTAAACTTAGCAATAACGTTCTCATACATCCTTATTGCAGCAACCCTCAACTCGAGAGGCACTTTTATCTCTTCCAACCTATTCCAAAGGTTTTTTCTTAGGAACCATGCCAAGAGCTTTCTAAAGTCAACAAAACAACAAAAAATATTGGTTTTAGTATTGCGAAACTCCTCTGCAATGATCCTAAAGGTAACAAGATGGTCCACAGTTGAATGATATCTCCTAAACCCAGCCTGGCCTTTAGCTCTTTTACCGTAACTTTCTAGCTAAAGGCTAATCTTCTTTTCCAACATAATTCCATAAATATTGGTTCAAATCGGGCTAGTCATAATGGTCCTATAATTAGAGGGAATGTTTCTATCCCCATTTTTTAAAATAGGAACAATGAGGCTTTGCGTCTAGGGTTTAGGGAAGCCCTGCTTGACTGCTAAATTGAAGAGTTTGTGTATGTGAGGGATAAGGATAGGCCCTTCCGATTTTAAAATTTTCAACTTGGTAGCCTTCAATGTCCTTAGCTTTCCCATTTGCAAGTCACTTAACCCCGAACTCTATGTCATCTAAAGAAAAAACTTCATCCTCTGTAGGGACAATAGTAATGGTGTCCATGGCATTAGGGAAATCGTAAATACTTTTAAGGTAGGAATTCCAATTCCTTAAGGGAATCATATTATTTTCTTTAGTATTGCGGTTTAGAATTTGGCTCCAAAACTTCTTAGGATCCAACTTAGATAGTTGTGAAAGTTGCTCTTGCCTTTTATTGATATAGTACCTATTTTTCCTTTTAATTAGGGATTTGTACGTATTGATCTTATCGAGTTTTAAGGAATCATTAGAAGCATCCCTAATGGATTTCCTAGCAATTTTACATTCTTTATCATACCAAGGGTTGGTGGTTCTATTATTCTTTTTACAGGACACCTCGAAAGAGAACTTGTTAATAGAAGTGGAAAGGGTAGTTGTAAAATTATGATAGAGTTCTTCAATGTTGTCCTTATAAGTTAGGAGACATAATTTACTATTTAAATCCTTTAAGAAAAGGTCAAGTTTATTTTTGTCAAAGCACAATTGCCTTTGATTATCGAAATTCTCTTCAATGACACTCCTCTGCATAGAAAATTTTAGAGTTAGAGTTAAAGGTTTATGATCATAGTCGAGTTCATGATCATTTAAAAGATCAAAATTTATTATTTAATTGAAAACATAATGTAACACCATGTTTCCCCCAGTTTGTAAAAATAACTGGACTGGCCAGAACTGTGGCAAACTCATGAATGTGAATATGTGATGTGAATGGACCTTATGGAAAAGGTCAATGAATGTGAATAACATTATGAATTTATATTGTAGGATTTCTGAGAGGGGATGTGCAGAAAAAGAGACCACGATGGCAGTGGAAGGCACCTAGAAAGGTGGCGTTAACTTCCACCGAGAATTAATAACGTATTTGGACTTCACTGGCCCGGAGAACCAAAAGAGGCTCGTTGGCCCCGAATTAAATGTCTCGCAGGCTGGTAGGTAGATGGCTCCTCAGGAATTAATGAGGGATGGGGAGGTGAACCGCCCATCCGTAGAGCCATCATGACTGACCAGTTCGAGGGAAATCTCACCACACGCAACCTCGCAAGAGGATAAGGCGTGGGGTAGAAGCGATTGGGGGCAGATGCGAGGGGAGGAAGAGAACTCTGGCAATATGCAGAGTGAGTGATAGTAGAGAGGAAGGAGAGTAACCTTCGCTTCTGGTCACTGGCAGACAGAGACGCAGTCTCACAGCATCGTGGTCTCAACTCGAGGTCGACTAGTGGTAAATCCGCTGGGAGTCGCTGAGCCTACGGTTGGGTGGAAACGAGCACTCCTCTCAACAGATGCTTAACCCCTGGTGTTATTTCTGATAAGTGTTTTTCCTCTGGCATCTTGAAATATATATGTTTATTTTGATAATTATGCCCATAAGCTGTGAAACTGTGAATGATTTCATTGTAAGAATGTTTGTATGGTGTTTTGATCAATACTGGTAGATGCATGTTTATAATGGAAAGACTACGTATGGCTTATGTCTTCATAAATCGCTATTTATATGCTTACCGACCTAATTCAGATCGCATGTCTGATTCGGGGGAGAAAGATACCCTTATATGCCTCAGATAGTACCCTGGGTAAAAACCTCCCCATAGAGATACCCTCCTTGAAAATCCCATCAAGAACCGGGAAAGAGAATGTGAAGGCGCAAGGCATTAGTAACCCTGCACGAGGAGAAACGATCCTCTTGAAAACCCGAGATGGCAGAATAAGGATGAAGTATCGAATCAATGGACAAGATCCTGTCGGGAGATCTGTGGTCACTCACGACCGTTAGATTGGAAGAAGAAGCTGGAAGGTTAAGTACCTTGACCCTAAATAGGTGTTGATCGACAAACGAGATTCCATCGAGAAATCTACGGTTACACACGACCGTTAGATTGGTAGGAGATAATAGGGTGTTAAATGCCTTACCACTTAGTTTCTCTGTGTCTTCATGGTTAGCAAAGAAAATCGGGACCGTAGATCCCCAAGGTCCATGAGAGTATCTGGACCGTCGATTTTTCTACATCCAGGAAGTCGTGGAAGAATGCACAGGTAGGAACCAATCTGAGCCGTCAGATCTCGGCTGGAAAAATCGACAGCCGTTGGATCTGTCAGGAGTTACCCGTGGGTTAAACCCCCAGTAAATAGGGGTGAAAGCCCCGAAATAGATCTAGATCGTCCGAACGATGGAGGCCACGTGTCATAAGATCTCCCATTTTGGGAAATCGGGAATCGCAAGAACGGGAGTTCTGGTGACAAGAGATTGGGATGTTCCATGGTGGAAACCCCGAAGCAGTTTTGGATCGTCCGATCTCAGGAGGCTACATGTTGTGAGATCTCCCATTTCGGGAAATCGAGAATCGCAAGATTGGGAGTCCTGGTGACGAAAGATCGGGATGTTCCATGGTGGAAACCCCGAAGTGGTTTTGGACCGACCGATCTCGGGAGGCTATGTGTCATGAGATCTCCCATTTCGGGAAATCGAGAATCGCAGAATCGGGAGTCCTGGTGACGAGAGATCGAGACTTTCCATGGTGTAAAAATCCCGAGATAGATCTAGAACGTCCAATTTATGGAGGCTACGTGTCGAAAGATTAACCACATCGGGAAACCGGGGAGTGAGAATTCGGGAGTCCCGTGATCGAGAGTTCAGACTCTCGTGATGATAAATCTTGATGAAAGGACGAGATTATTTCGGAGGATCTCAGGATCTGTAACGACCGTCCGATGTGAGGAAGAGATGCCGACTTTAAGCTAGGGCGTGAATGTGCATTAAGGTAAGTAATGAGAAGATCTGGACGGATAGAGTCCACCCGCCCAGATCTACGACCGAGGTTTCATTCCGGAGCCCCCTCGCTNGAGATTAATTCACCTTGATCAACAGTGCTTAGGTGAATTCTAGACCCCCCTTGCCATTCTTCCTTTAATGGGGGGGGGGTCCGGAATAGTGTGGCGTGTGAAGTGGGGCCCCCTCCTATCCTGTCAACTACCGTGTCGTACTTCCCCCTCTGCCACCTGTATTCCACTTAACCATGCGACGGGGCCTGTCCTCATTGGCTGTTCTCTAGCCCTGTTGGGATTCGTCCCTATTGTCCGGACACTAGCCCTGTAGGGGTTCGACGGTTGCAAAGTCGAACGATTCGACACTCCTGTAGCGCCAAGGCGTGAAATACAAAGAGGCACCATGACTATTTGACCTGTGATCATGGCCCACGATCACATGAGAGAAAGAGCTAGATTGCGCTAGGCCTCCGTAGGTAGATTCGAGGGCTTGGATTATGCAGAAATCAATGAAAAATATGATTGAGGTAGTGGGTATGTGAAAAAGTGGTCTCAGAGCATGGTTACAACACTTGGCCTGCTTGGGCTCAAGCACGAGCCGCGTAAGAAGACATTGTCATCTACGTTTTCTCCTTAAGAAGAAGGATTGCAGGATGAAACTGTAATCTGGGACATGAACTTCGTTGTCTTGTTTTAGTGTTACGATGGCTACCTACTAAAGTAGGTAGAGTCTCTTGCAATTGAGATGGCTGGATAGATGAGGATTAAGACCCAAATGAAAAACCCCTGTTATATGGGTATACATGTGAAGATATGAATTTATGCGCAGGTTATAAAAATGTATCTAACTCTTGACTAACAACCAACGTTTGTCTTTTTTGCCAAGCGGATGATCAGCCGCAGGAATTTATAGATCCAGAAAATGGTGACTCACCAAGAGATGGGAGAAGGCTCCCACAATAGAGATGAAGAGTCTGACGAAAGAAGAATATTAGGAACCTCTCCAGATCTAGTCAAGACTGTGAGGAGTCTCATGGTTGAATTGCAAAGTTGCAAGGTCGACAATGAAAGGATGATGAAAGAACAAGAAAAGCAAACTGAAATTAATGCAGTTTTATTGCAGAGCTTATCCAACCTACAACGACAAATGCAGCATGAAATCGAGATGCAGAAACATGGTCGTATCAATGGCCATACTGAGAGGAGCATCTTAAGAAAGGTCCACCTGAGAGGTAAAGAACCAGTGCCAGATGATTCCACTGAGAAGGAAGCTGGCGATTCAGAAGGCTCTTCCAGTAGCAGGACCAGTTCCTATTCTCGAAGAAAACAAAAGAAGAAAAAGACTTCCAAGGGTCATAAATTTGAGGAATTCATAAAGGCCAAACCTCCCTCCTTCGACGGTGAGATAAAGAAGGGAGAGGAAGCCGAGGCCTAGCTACTTGGACAAAAGAAATATTTCAGAGTCCATGATTTTTGTGAGAATTTGAAGGCCCGAGTGGCCACTTTCAATCTGAACGGAAAGGCTTCCATTTGGTGGGAAGATCTTAAGAATATGAAAGGGGTCCACGAGGAGGACCTGTCCTGGAAACAATTTGAAAAGTACTTCCGGAAGAAGTATTTGTCGGAAAAATATTTCGACGAGAAGGCTAAAGAGTTTTATGAACTCAAACTGGGGCAACTCACTATAGAGGAATATGTCAACAAATTCCTCGACTTATTGAGATATGTACCCTACATCAAAGCAAAGAAGGTGAAGGCGCAACGCTTCATCAGTGGGCTACCCAAGGAATACTGGAACCGAATTGAATTTGACGAGCCAAAGACCTTAGAAGACACTATTCAAAAGGAGACATATTGTCATGAACAATATGGACATCGGGCAGAGTCTCGTGGAGACTGGAAACAGAAGAGTGGTTTGAAATTTTAGAAAAAGGGGATCAAATCCTCAGGATTTAAGAACTACAAGAAGAACCCCAGAATGAACTTTCCATCCCGAAGTGTACTCCAGCAGAAATTTCCCTCGGTGGACGGAAGTAAAACTTCTGGACCTATACCAGTGAAGACTAATAACCCAAAGAAAGAACCTCTGAAATGTTGGGGTTGCGGGGAAGAGCATCTCCTGAGAGACTGTCCACACCGACAACAGAATAGTCGAAAAGTTTATAACATTCTGGAAGATCCCACAGTCAATGATGTGGCAAGGAGTGTGCCGCAGATTTATGCAGCATTGGATAATAACCAAGCTGACCACCAAGCTTCAGTGGTGGAAATAGAAGCTATGATTTTCAACCATCTGGTGTCTGTTTTGATTGACCTTGGTTCAAATTTGATTTATATAGCCCCTAAGACCGTGGATAAGTGTAAGCTACAACCACAAAAACAAACCAAGCCATGTTTGGTACAGTTAGCCACTAGCACCAAAAGAAGGGTAGCAGAGGTCATACCAGCCTGCCAGTTAATGTTGGGTGAATTCCCCACCCAAGCAACCCTTAACGTATTACCCCTGGGATCATACAATCTGTTGATTGGTATGGACTGGCTGGCCACCCATAAAGCCAAATTGGACTGTTACCATAAAACCTTAGAATGCGTGAGAAAAGAAGGAAAAAGGATAACCCTCCAAGGGATCCGAAAATCGGTCTTGGCGAGGCAAATATCAGCCCTGCAAATGAGAAAGTATTGCCGAAAGGGATGTCCCCTATATGCAATATAGGTGTTGAAAACAATCGAAGGTGCTAAACCAAGCCCTGATGTTCACCGTATCCTGAGAGAATACAGAGATGTGTTTTCGGAAGAGGTATCGGGTCTACCTCCGAGAAGAGACATTGACTTCTCGATAGAGCTCGCACCAGGAGCGGTGCCGGTGTCTAGGACACCCTACCGGATGAGCACACCTGAGTTAGTTGAACTCAAATTGCAATTGAAAGAAATGATGTATAAGGGTTATATTCGACCCAGCGTGTCCCCATGGGGAGCACCAGTCTTGTTTGTGAAAAAGAAGGATGGCACCCTTAGACTGTGTATAGATTATAAACAACTCAATAAAGTAACCATAAAGAACAAGTACCCCTTGCCCAGGATCGATGATCTATTCGATCAGTTGGGAGGTGCGTCTATTTTCTCAAAGATTGACTTGAGGTCGGGATACCATCAAGTCCGAATCAAGGGTGAAGACATCCATAAAACCACTTTCTGGACATGGTATGGTCACTATGAGTTTGTGGTAGTGCCATTTGGGTTAACCAATGCCCCTGCCACTTTCATGTGCTCAATGAACAATGTACTCAGTAAAATTTTAGATAAATTTGTACTAGTTTTTATTAATGACATATTAATCTACTCTAAGAATAGAGAAGAACATGAAGAGCATCTTAGACTTGTGCTGCAAGTGCTAAGAGAGCATCAGTTCTATGCTAAATTCAACAAATGTGACTTCTTTCAGAAGCAAATACATTACTTGGGACATGTTTTGTCCAAGGAAGGGGTAGCAGTAGATCCTGACAAGATCAGGTCTATGATGGAATGGCCTACCCTAAAGGATGTTTCAGACATCAGATCCTTTATGGTATTAGCGGGACACTATAGGAGGTTTATAAAAGGATTCTCCAAGATTGGTTGTCCAATCACTGCCCTCTAGAAGAAGGGGACAAAATTCCCGTGGACACAACAATGTGAAGAAAGATTTCAAACCCTGAAACATCTACTGACCCATGCACTCGTGTTGAAAATCGCTGACCCAGACGCTGACTTCCTTGTGTGCATAGATGCCTGTAAGGAAGGGCTCGGAGGAGTCCTTATGCAAAAAGGAAGTGTGATTTGCTATGAATCCCGAAAATTGAATGAACATGAAGTCAACTATGTGACTCATGATATAGAACTGGCTGCCATAGTGCATGCCTTGAAAATGTGGAGGCATTACCTCTTGGGAAGAAAATTTGTACTTATGACAGATCATTGTGGATTGCGGTATTTGTTTGACCAACCAAAGCTCAATGCCAGACAAGCTAGATGGATG
>ML782418.1:666465-712566 GCA_009831015.1 Picea engelmannii
AAAGACATAGCCAAATATTTGGCCCAATGCATAGAGTGCCAACAGGTTAAAGAAGAACATCGACACCCAGCAGGACTATTACACCCTTTACCCATCCCATAATGGAAATGGGAAACCATCTCCATGGATTTTATCACTGGATTGCCAACTTCAACCAAGCAGAATGACGCCATTATGGTAGTGGTGGATAAACTGAGCAAGTCTGCTCATTTCATTCGTGTCAAATCAACCTGCAAGGCGATAGATGTCACCCAGGTATTCATGAAAGAGGTATTCAGACTGAACGATATGCCGAAAGAGATAGTGTTTGACAGAGACACAAAATTTACTTCCAATTTTTGGAAATCACTGATCGCTGGTTTGGAGACCAAATTGTTGTTTAGCACTGTCTATCACCCTCAAACCGACGAACATATAGAAAGAGTGAATCAAATATTAGAGGATATGTTAAGGATGCATGTAATGCATCAACCCAAGAAATGGGAAGACTACCTGCCATTGGTAGAATTCGCCTACAACAATGGCTACCAAGCATCCTTAAAGATGAGTCCCTTCGAGGTCTTCTATGGTAGACTGTGTAATACTCCAGTCAGCTGGAGTAATCCTGTAAATAGGATTTCTTTTGGACCCGACATGTTGAAATAAATGGAACAACAAGTGACTCAGATAAAAAAAAATCTGAAGGTCGCTCAGAACCGACAGAAAATTTATGCTGATCAAAAGAGAACTCCAAGAGAGTTCAAAATGGGAGACCATGTATATCTCAGAATTAAGCCCAGAAGGATTTCCCTGAAAATGGGAGCTTGTGCCAAGTTGACACCCCAGTATTGTGGACCCTTTGAGGTTATAGATAGAGTGGGACCTGTAGCCTATCGGCTAGCATTTCCTCCCACAGTAAAAGCACATAATGTTTTCCATGTTTCATTATTGAAGAAATATGTACATGATGCTAATCATATAATTGACTGGTCTGCGATCCAAGTGGAACCGGAGGGAGAATTTCTACCAGAACCCCAATTCATATTGGACAGAAAGGAAACCCCACTCCGAAATCGAACCATTGCAGAGGTAAAGGTGCAGTGGAGACATTTTGGCCCATATGAGGCTACACGAGAAATGGAGGATGCCATGAGATAGGCATATCCAATTTTGTTTACTTCTATACATACAATTCATGTTAAAAGATAAGAACATCGAGGACGATGTTCCTTTAAGGGGGAGGGAATTGTAACACCCTGTTTCCCCCAGTTTGTAAAAATAACTGGACTGGCCAAAACTATGGCAAACTCATGAATGTGAATATGTGATGTGAATGGACCTTATGGAAAAGGTCAATGAATCTGAATAACATTATGAATTTATATTGCAGGACTGCTGAGAGGGGATGTGCACAAAAAGAGACCACGATGGCGGTGGAAGGCACCTGGAAAGGTGGCGTTAACTTCCATTGAGAATTAATACCGTATTTGGACTTCACTGGCCCGGAGAACCAAAAGTGGCTCGTTGGCCCCGAATTAAATGTCTCGCAGGCTGGCAGGTAGATGGCTCCTCAGGAATTAATGAGGGATGGAGAGGTGAACCGCCCATTCGTAGAGCCATCATGACTGACTAGTGCGAGGGAAATCGTGCCACACACAACCTCGCAAGAGGATAAGGTGTGGGGTAGAAGCGATTGGGGGCAGATGCGAGGGGAGGAAGAGAACTCTGGAAATATGTAGAGTGAGTGATAGCAGAGAGGAAGGAGAGTAACCTTCGCTTCTGGTCACTGGCAGACAGAGACACAGTCTCACAACATTGTGGTCTCAGCTCGGGGGTGGCTAGTGGTAAATCCGTTGGGAGTCGCTGAGCCTACAGTTGGGTGGAAACGAGCACCCCTCTCAGCAGTTTCTTAACCCCTGGTGTTATTTTTGATAAGTGTTTTGCCTCTGGCATCTTGAAATATATATGTTTATTCTGATAATTATGCCTATAAGTTGTGAAACTGTGAATGATTTCATTGTAAGAATGTTTGTATGGTGTTTTGATCAATACTGGTAGATGCATGTTTATAAGGGAAAGACTACGTATGGCTTATGTCTTCATAAATCGCTATTTATATGCTTACCGACCTAATTCAGACCGCATGTCTGATTCGGGGGAGAAAGGTACCCTTATATGCCTCAGATAGTACCCTGGGTAAAAACCTCCCCATAGAGATACCCTCCTTGAAAATCCCATCAAGAACCGGGAAAGAGAATGTGAAGGCGCAAGGCCTTAGTAACCCTGCACGAGGAGGAATGATCCTCTTGAAAACTGGAGATGGCAGCATAAGGATGAAGTATCGAATTGATGGACGAGATCCGGTCGGGAGATCTGTGGTCACTCACGACCGTTAGATCGGAAGAAGAAGCTGGAAGGTTAAGTACCTTGACCCTAAATAGGTGTTGATCGACGAATGAGATTTCGTCGGGAAATCTGTTGTTACACACGATCGTTAGATTGGTAGGAGAAAGTAGGGTGTTAAACGCGTTACCACTTAGTTTCTCTGTGTCTTTGTGGGTAGCAAAGAAAATCGCGACCGTAGATTCCCAAGATCCATGGGAGTATCTGGACCGTCGATTTTTCTACGTCCAGGAAGTCGTGGAAGAATGCACAGGTAGGAACCAATTTGAGCCGCGAGATCTCGGCTGGAAAACCCGACAGTCGTTGGATCTGTCAGGAGTTACTCGTGGGTTAAACCCCTAGTAAATAGGGGAAAAAGTCCCAAAATAGATCTATATCGTCCAAACGACGGAGGCCACGTGTCGTAAGATCTCCCATTTCGGGAAATCAGGAATCACGAGATCGGGAGTTCTAGTGACAAGAGATCGGGATGTTCCATGGTGGAAACCCCGAAGTGGTTTTGGATCGTCCGATCTCGGGAGGCTACGTATCGTCAGATCTCCCATTTTGGGAAATTGGGAATCGCGAGATCGAGAGTCCTAGTGCTAAGAGATCGGGATGTTCCATGGTGGAAACCCCGAAGCGGTTTTGGACCAACCGATCTCGAGAGGCTACGTGTCGTGAGATCTCCCATTTCGGGAAATCAAGAATCGCAGAATCGGGAGTCCTAGTGATGAGAGATCGAGACTTTCCATGGTGGAAAAATCCCTGGATAGATCTAGACTGTCCAATTTACAGAGGCTACGTGTCGAAAGATTAACCACAGGGCTAGCATCCGACCAATATATGGTTAATAGGGTGGTGGTTTTAATGGGATTCTCTTGGAAATTTTGTTTTAATTTGAATGTTGAGTTTATAAGACCGAGACTTGGTCGTTTTTTAATTGGGGCAAAGCCAATGACTTAATTTTCAAAATTTAAACTTTCTTTGATAATAATTTTTCTATATTCTAATAATTGAAAAGAACCCCTAGTGTTATGTCTCTGAATGACCATTCAACTACCACACATATATATCTGTATTCCATTGTCTTGCACAATAACCATAAATTTCTGTAATACCTGGACTGACCCCTTTCCTCATTATTTGCATCATCTCGAAAGATCTTCCAATCCCCTTCCCCATTTGGATTCAATCCATATCCTCGTCTTATTTCTTTTGGACTGCGAGTCTTTATGGACTACCAGGAATATAGCAGGAGGGAAAGAAATCCATGGGACAAAATATGTTCTCTCGAAACAATCCATGTTAAGCACTTTTATCAAACATTAGCAAGCACATTTATTGAACATTGAGAACATGTGCTGCAAAAAGGGAAAAGTCCAATTCTCCATAGTTCTTACACTTGAAAAGTTTACACAAAACACATTTTAGCCCACCATTATGCTAATTTTAACAAATTAAAGAAAATTTTATCTAAAAAATAAAACAAACAACTGACTTGGAAGAAGGTCCTTTTCTTCAAAGAATAAGAAATCTAATTGGAACAAGGAATCAAAAACTGCATCTCAAAACCAAAACCAATTCATGTGACAAAACCTTCACAACCTAATTGGGAGAATGTCCTGTTAAAAAATGGCAACATTTTTTCATTTAGATGCCTTCAAATTCAACTATTCTAACTTTTCCATTATCGTGTCTAAGAAAGAAGAGCTCCATTCAGGGGATTGATTTTTCTTATATTCCGTCCTTTCATTCCACCACATCATGAACCTGCTTCCTTCCAAGAAAACATCTAAAGAAATACTGAGAGCATTTTCCATCTTTGTCACATACTCTTCAAAATTTTTAAGATTTTGTAGGCTTTGGTGTTGGCCTTGTTTGAGATTTTCCAGGTCTTTCCAAGCCTCTTCTACATATGTCCAAAAGCATGAGTCCTGAGTGAGGGATGCACACTTTGTGCGTGGTCTTTGACCTCTTGAATTGTGAGTTTTTTTCTTTCGCTTCCATCCATTTCTGAAGAACTTTATGGCGATTGGGTCTTCCATATGAAAGATAGTCGTTGTTGTCACTAGTGTGATAATAATATGCAATATCCAGAGGCTCTACATGTCTCCTCTATGTATTTCCAACATTTATCCACTTATTTTGATATTCAAAATCACTTGGCAACTCATGATCCTCCCACTTTTCAATAATCTCATTCCAAAACTCTTTAAGCTTTACCGTACACGTATTAGCATCCATATCCTTCATGTCTTGCTTCTTGAAGGAATCATAATATGTTCTACCATCTTCCTTCTCACAACGCTCTTTATACCACTCAAGCTCTGCCATACTACGTTGTTTTAGTCTTAATTCAACAACTAACCTATCAAAAATTGTGTTATACTTGTTTTCAATTTCTCCGACTCTTCGTAGGGAAAGTTGTGCTTGATCATTCTGGGAAAAGTTATCAACAGCATTCCAAACATCAATTAGTATGCCTAAACGAAGAAAAATAAGATTCAAAAGTGCAGATAAAGACAATGCTATAGTACAATCTTATAAAATTGCAGAAAGCTATCGTTAATAAATCCTTTGTTAAATTGGGTATTCTAATATATAATACATATTTCCAAAACAATTTACTGATGTTTAGTAAAATAAATAAAACAAAAACATTAGATATACTTTTCTTTTTGTTATTTTAAGAAAAGAATTGAGTATTGTCTGAGCTCCAACACCAGTAGCTTCTAACTGCACTGAAATTCCCATGTTCTAAGAGATTTCTGAATCAAGATTTGCAAATCTTCTCCCACTTATGGATTTTTCTATGACACATTTCAAAACCAAACCATACCCTATATGCTCTGAAAAATAGTCCTCTACAGTATTATTCACAATTTTTTCATGGCTCGACATTGTCAAATGAAGCATCTTCAAAATGGTGTAAAAAATGTCAATACAAGCTGCGCCATGGCTTGAGCAGAACATGTAAGTGCCAACAGGTCTGTATGGGCTTCTCTTTGTAACCCCATCTGACCACTTTTGAGAATCAAACACATAGTTTGAAGTACATTGCATGATATTATTAAGAACAATCCTACAAGATGTCCTACAAGCCTCTTGAATAGAAGAATATGGGACTTTGCTATGCCAACACAAAAAAATAGTAGTCAATGGCTCAACAATGGACTTGAGCGGTGCAAGAAGCATCTAAGGAACAATATCATGCTAGGAAATCACATGCAAAAAGCAACGTCCCCAATTCTCACGACCTACTGCTTCAATAAGTCTTTCATCTCCCACTAAAGGGCAACCAAATGTGATACAAAAGGGAGAGTTTTGCCTTAACCTCTTTTCCAGTACCCACAGTGTGGCCAAGGTTGCAACTGCCCCTCCTAAGGAATGACCCACAAATATAATGGGTTTGAGTTTCCTTTGTTTGGAGTTTGTATAAATCTGCAATTGATTGATCATCGAACATATAAACACAATGCTACTTTTCTCTTTGAATTTCCATAATTTCATCTATATCAAGTGAAGAAGTAAACCCTCTTGTTGTGAAACTAAGGTCACTTTTGATAGTTGTATTTAGATAAATCAATTAGTTACCTTTGCTCGGAAATTTGTTTCCTCCATAATATGCAGGAACAACTTAAGAGCTCCCTGATGGATGAGGGATGGCTTATCATCATAACCCTTGAGACAATCCGATAATACTTGGTTGTTAGTTTGTATATTCCCCTCTCCATATTTTCTCTCTTTGACGATGAAACTTTCAATTTGATGAAATGAAGGGAAGGCATCATATGCACACCTCCATGCTCCTTCAGACCAAAACTCTCTGAATTGCTTGCATGACCTGACTCTTGCCAAGCCTTGGACAATATTTTGCATGAAGTGAGAATACATGCAGTCTCCTGACCAACAATGAACCTGCAACACCATATCTGTAAATTAGCACCATATGGGAAACCAAGTATAGATCTGTATTGATATACAATAGGATAGATATGTCTTAAACCTTGACTTACTGAGCAACATTTCTTGATAAATTTTTGGGGGTTTAAATACGAATAGAACATGGGGACAAAATATTAATACAAATGCTTCAACAGACCATGGGGACAAAAAAAACATTATTATTTTACCGATAAAACAAATATTGTCATTAAAATGATACAACAACCAACCTTTCCTGAGTGATTTTTTGTCTAATTGAAGTTCAAAACATGTTTGTTCCATCCCACTGGATCAATCATTCCAAACACATAAAGCTCGACAACTAACCCTTACAAATGGCATAACATCCATGGGCATGGCTATTTACCAGAAACATGTGATGGTGCATGACTATTTACTTCAAACGTGTGACGATCGATTGAGTAGTGTCTCCAATATATCTTATTAGCTGACTTCGAATACCACATGGTGGGGCTCAGTTTGTTGTTCCTGTTCGAGCATACCCAGTTTCATATCTATTAGCAATCTCAGCTGCAACATACACTCCAACTATAGTAGAAACCACCACAACATGCTGACACAACGAGGCAGAAGTCTAATGTTACTTGCCTTAAGTAGAGAGAGAGAGAGGTCGATCTCCAATCCTGATCTCAATCTTATTAGTTGCTTTTTCAAATATCTGAATTTGTTTCTTCTGAAGGAGAACCAGTACGAGGAAATGGTTTTGTATGGAGTTCTCAAAGACGTCATCAACCATGGCTGGCACCCGACACCCAGCAATGATAGTCATATGATGATGAGTAATACTTGTACTTGTGAGATCAAAGGACAGAGTGGAACGATCGAGAGAAAATCGGTCTAGAGATTGAAACCCACAAAAAAATTAAAAGTGAAGGTCTCGGGTGAAAAGCACATGACGTTCAACAAGGAAAACATGGTGTTTTTTTACAAGTATCGACAGAGGTTATTGTTCTTGACTAGATATAACTATATGAAGTTCATTGGATTGATCTCTTAGAAAAGCTTTGATGTTAAGGATTTGAGACAATTGATATCATTATGAAAATGTCTAACCTGACTAGTCTTGGCTTGCTGAGTATTGGTTTCAGAAATACTGAAAATGCTAAAGAAAGAAGGTTTAGTAACGTCGATAGGAAGATATGAATACATAATTAACAAACCAAAGGTAAGGACTCATCCATGCATTCACAAAATCAATAATTAAACCAAGTTGGCAATATTTTCATCATGGCTAGTGGGTTTGCAGGAAAATAACCTCGACGTTAATAGCAAAGAAGAGCAGGATCCACGCCATGAAGAGAAATATAAAAAAGCTGGCGACTGTCCTCACGAGGACCGATTGTACACGAAGGTATTTTCTTTTATTAGCTCTCAAAAGCTATATAATGTGCTTATAGGTTTATTGAAGTCAAAAATTTAATTTGGCTCGACCCTTTCAGGCGTTGTATGATGGGCTTCCAATGGATTATGTAACTATTGCAAAGCTCCAAAACAAATTAGAAGGTCAAGCAAACCAAAATACCGTGCAAAAACTCATTTTAGTTTTTTTTGGAACATATAAGAAGAACCTAGAAGAATTTCATTTCAATTTTTTTTCTTTGATGCAAAGAAATCAAACAAAGTTTTATTTATTTTTTATTTTTTGTGATGCAAAAAAATCAAACATATTTTTCAAAGTATTTATCAGTACTAAATCGTTAATACAATATTAAATTAATATTAATATTTTGACAATTTCCAACTTGCAAACATGCAAAATGTAAATAGCAATGCAAACATGCAAAATGTGAATAGGAATGAAAACTAGCAATCTTATTACAGTAAATAGGAATGGAAATGAACAATCTTCTTATTAATATATTGACAATTTCCTACTTCCAAACAATAAATAGGAATGAAAATGAGCAATCTTACCGATGAATGATGAATGACGGTGGAACTCAATTGGAACTCAATTGTAGGTTGAATATTTCAACCTTACAAAGCAAACAACTACATCCAAGGAGTAAACCGACGAACAAGTGAAAAACAGTCAGCGACAACCAATGAGTAAACTAGTGAACAAGCGAACTAGTGAACCAATGATGAGAACCAATGATGAATATACATAATAGTTGATGATGGCAGTGACTATAGATAAAGGTAGTCGTATAGATAAAGGTGGTCGTTTAACTTACCCTTTGGTAGTTTTGGCGATCATCTAACTTACCCTTTGGCAGTCCCAGATCTTTGACAATTTTCAGATCTCTGACAATTTTCATATCAGTCTCATATTAGTTTGGCAGTCTTAGATTAGTTTGGCAGTTGAATGGACATGGATTTAATGATTTTAATGATTTTGTCCAGTTGAATGGACAAGAATTTAATGCATCATCGTAGCCTCATAAAGAGCTTCAATAAACTAAAGTTAGTTTATACAACATAAACATAAACATAAACATAAACTTAGGTTATACAACATATACAACATTGAAAAAAATGCATTGTGTGCGTATGATGAAGATATAATAGACAAGTTTATGTAAACATTGAAAAAATGAGCTCGACAATAAGAGTTGCAACTAAGAGATCGACAATAAGAGTTGCAACTTATTAGCCAATAACAATTTTGATAAAAGAAATTAAAATATCATTAAAAAAAACTATTTTACTTTTATTATGTACAACTTTGAGAATCACAAAAATGTTGATAAAATAATTAAAATATCATTAAAAAAAACTATTTTACTTTAACTATGTACAACTTTGAGAATCACAAAAATATTTTGTAGTCAAAATCAAGGTAATTGAAGGTCAACACTAAAGCGAACGCTAGAGTCCTGGCCTTTGGTTGGGACTAATAATATTAAAAGAGAGGTGATTTAATGTTTCATTGATAAAGTTGCAACACTTATTTAAAAATATGGGCATCTTTGTAAACTATTGCCATTAACATTAGTGTACATATCAATGTTTAATATTGATTGTATTTGATGGTGCAAAGTGACATCATTAGAATGCATGCTCGAATGAAGTACAAATTTTGCATGAAAAACATCTATGCGAAAAAACTCATGTTCATATTATATTTAAGGATGTCGTGGTAATGCAAAACTGTGTGTGGTAAATTATTGATTAAATAAAAAAATATGTGATTCAACATAAATTCCAAAATCATGTAGGTAATTTGAGAAAAACTCATGTTCATATTATATTTAAGGATGTTGTGGTAATGCAAAACCGTGTGTGGTAAATTATTGATTAATAAAAAAATATGCGATTCAACATAAATTCCAAAATCATGTAGATTTATATAGGTTTAAGTTAGTTTATAGTCTTAGAAACTATTCATTTGTAATTTTATTATACTTGTCACGACATCTGCGACATGGTATATAGAAATGGATATGCAGTTGCATATTAATTTATTAGTTGATCATTTTTTTTTTAGGTTTTTAGAAGGTGAAACACTGCGAATAAATTTTCTATCTCCAAGTTACCTCTCTCTCTCACCGGAAGTTGATTGGAAGGTAAGTGGGCGGCCGAATGATGGAGCCGAAACGAAATTGGGCAGGATTTTATTTTCAAATCTTTTTGTAGAACCTTACCAGTCCCTCTACCTGAGCCGACTAAATGACTGGTTACTATCATTCCTTCCTTATAGCTTAGCTTTGGTAGAGGAAGTTGGGGTAGCTTTAGGCTTTTCATAGGTTTTCTTGTCTTTCAATGTTCCACTAATTTCTAGCTTGCCTTCACTCTAGCTGCTCTGTTTTGTGGGACCTTGAGGCCTTAGTCAGCACACAACCTTCCATTTTACTTCACTGTTCCCTAGTGGGTGGGATAGACCATTATTTATTGTTTAAGCTTCCAAGCGGGTTGTTCTCTTGGGTTATATATTCTTCCTGGGACTGAGAGCTTCCCTTCCAGCTTCACTTCTCCCAAGTGAGTTGTTCCTTGGCACACTCCTCCTGGCATATATTACAAAAGGATCAGTCTCAGGAATTTCAGTTATTTTAGATTATCCCTTTTGAACAGAAGGCTTGTCAGGTTCTGTAGTGATAGGTCTGTAAAGATTATTGTGGTCCCAATGGAAAATTTCTTTAATATTTTGGACAGTAAGGTCAAGACACTTATAAACCTGGAGGACAAGGAAAACTAGAGATGAATGGGACTTTTTGACAAAGTGGATGAGTTGCAGAAAGGTTCCTTGGGATTAGCACCTTTTTTAACCAATCCTTCTCACTTTTCTGATGTCTCTTGTACCTCGTCAATTTGTGTTGTGCCCTTACCCTCTGCAGTAGATTCTATCCTTCCTCCCTTAGAAGATATCTGGGCTAAGCCTTCTACTATTGTTCAGTCTGAACCTTCAGACCTTACTTATGCTCCACAGGGACTTAGGGATTCTAGAGCTAAGGGTCAGACTATCTCATTTCGATGTAAGGAGTGGAAAGCCAATAAGAAGGCTAAACACTTGGTTTTAGGAAATGATGTGGGGTTAGAGGACACTTGCAGAATGGCACTTCATTCTTGAGTAGGCCAGGTATCTTATAAATCTTTGAGTAAAGGCTCTCTTGAAGATTGGATAAAACTACAGTGGGAGCCTACCCTTGGTTACTTCCCTGAGATTGATTACATGACAAAAGGATGGCTGGGTATTATCTGCAACACCCCTGAGGATGATACTCTCCTCCTGAGCTCGTTGTGGGTGTTCGGGGGAAGCAATCTTATGTTAAAACGTTGGAGAATAGATTTCAATCTAGATTCAGATTACTTTCAGCTTAGACATCTCTGGGTTCTCCTACCGAGCCTCCCATTGTTTTTGTGGAATGAAGGACCCTTAAAGGCTATTAGAGAAACACTGAGGCGTTTTATTGCTCATGATACCAAGTTACTCAACTCCTCGCAACAAAATATGGGAAGGGTTCTTGTGGATATTGACATCTTCAATGGTTTGCCAAAAACCATAGAGATTAAGTGGAGAGGGCGAAGGATCATACCGTCTCTAGATTACCTTGGAATTCCCTTTAGATGTAACCGTTGTCACCTTACGGGCCACCTTCGAAGGGATTGTAAGGGAAAATTTAAGAAGGACCTTTCTGAAGAGTCTGAACTACTGAGGAGTCCCCCAACTTACACAGAAGATGATCCTTCTTTGACTTTCTTGAATGTATCCTCTGGAGTCTCTCCAATGATGCAACATAAACCCGAAGGTAGCCTATCTGGTAAGTTAAAAGCACTGTGCCATCCTTTTTATTTGTCCCTATCCAGTGAGGAAAAGCTGGCTATCAACTCCTCAGGCTGGATTTTGAGTAACACTTTGTCAAAGTCTCTCTTTCCAAAACAAGGTTCTACTGCTCTCAAACCCTCTCATTCGCGACCTAACCTCTCTCAATCTCTCAATCCATCCACTAAGGTCCTTCTACCTCCTTTATCTAGCTCGACTGCTCCTGTAATAGTCACTAAGGTTTCACTTCCTCTCTCTCCGAGCCCCTGTCACACTATTCCCTCCAACCTAGTGTCTTCGAGGAACCATCAAATCCATCCCTTACAACACTCTCTCGAAGCAACACTATTGCCCTCTCCTTCGAGACCTCAGAGGTCTTCCCTTCATAACTAGTCTAAGAACATTTCACCTTCTAGAGCACTTGATGCACGACTTCTGTCTGACTCGTCCTTGAAGTTTTACTCTCATTTAAGTGGTCCATCACCTTCTTCTCCTCCTCGCGCTGGTCACTCTAACCAGTTTTTAGATCCCTCCTTGGAAACGGTGGTTAGCTCTCCTTCGTTATTACCTGGTTACAGAGAGATAGAGGAGAGTGACTCCAATCTCTCAGTAGTTCTGGATTCACTCGTTCCTTGTTTAAATGAGCTCTGTAACACTGAGCAACTTCCTATATACCTGGGGAAGAATGCAGTGGAAGCTAAAGTGGATACTGGCTCGTCTTCCACTTAGTCGGAAAGAGGGGGTAAGGATTTTTCTTGGTCTCGGGGATTAGCCACTGAACTCTCACCCATTAAAATGAGAAGTGCTCGTAAGAAACAAGTGAGTTCTAGTTTGAACGCAGCTGACAGTAATCATTCTTCCCAGGATACTGGGGCCCTTAGAGCAATGAAGGCCCTCTCAAGGGAAAAGTGATGTTATTACTCTCTTTGAATATAAGAGGGATTGGAGGTTCCCTCAAAGTGGCCTCGGTTCATAGATTACTGGATCATACCAAACCAAATGTCGTATTCTTATAAGAGACTCTTACGGATGAAAAGAAAGCGAGATATTTTGTGTTGCATCTTTGTCCTACATGGGCAGCTACCACAGTCAACTCTTTAGGCACTTCGGGTGGATTACTGGTCGCCTGGGATCCTAGTGCCTTTGATATGACTCCCTTTTTTACTGTTGGAGGTATATTGCGAAAAGGAAGCTGTATTCATTCAAAGAAGGAGTTGGCACCCCTTAATATCTATGGGCCTTGCAAAGATCGGAACATTTTCTAGAATTCGTTAGCAAAAAACGATATCCTCTCTACCCCAAAATTGATCATGGCAGGTGACTTGAACTTCATCTTGTCCTCGGATGAAAACTGGGGTGGGTCCTTTGTTCCGGGTTCAAATGAGTTTTTTTTCAGAAATTTTTTAACTTCCATGAAGTTGGTTGATCTCAAGCCAACCAAGCTGGTCCCTACCTGGCGTAATGGTCGTGCTGGTCTATCTGCCATTGCTAGAAGGCTAGATAGGTGCTTGGTTTCTAAAAGATCCTTATACACTTTGGGCCAATCATGAATGTGGGTGGAATACCCATTTATTTATGATCATGCTCCTATTCTCAACCAAACAGAGGACCCCCCCATTTACAGAGCGTTTCCATTTAAGTTCAATTCGCAATGGCTACATGATGATGAATTCATTAATCTGGTTCACACATTATGGAAAGATCCCCAATTTTTGGTGGAGGGTAACCAACAACAACAGATCGTGTGGAAGCTAAAAGAAATCAAGCAACAAACAAAAGGCTGGATTAAAGAGGCAAAGATCTGCGAAAAATTCCAATTGGAAAATTGGGAACTGAACATTGAGCAGCTGTTATTAAAATCTGTAAATGGTCCCTTATCTCTGGAGCAAGAAAGGTCTCTCCAAGAGATGGAAACAAACAAAAACAAATTCCTTAGGGGAGAGGAGGAGGTCTGGAGTTTTCGAAGCAGGATAACTTGGATAAATAGTGGTGACGCAAACACTAAATTTTTTCACAACATGGCTAGCTATAACAGGAACCAAAAGCATGTGTGGGAACTAGACTCGGGAAATGGAGAAATTATAAGAGGGCAACAGACAATTAAAGAGGAGGCAGTTTGCTATTTTTTTTTTTTTTTCAAAGCAAAAACAAATTCCAATGTTTCGGAGCTAGTTAGGCTTTCTATCCTGTACACCAAAATGGTGACTGAGGACGAAGCAAAGCTACTCTTTAAACCTGTTACACTGGAGGAAATTAAATCTACTCTAGAAAATTTTCAAAAAGAAAGAATCCCTGGGCATGATGGTTGGACAACAGAGTTCTTCATCTTTTTCTTTGATCTTATGGGCGAGGATCTTCCTGAGATGGTGGAAGACTCGAGGAAAAAAGGACATATTTTTGGAGGTCTTAACTTGACCTTTCTAGCCCTTATTCCAAAGGTTAGTAAGCTGGGATATTTCATGACTTTAGACCAATTTCATTATGCAATCTCATTTATAAGTTAATCTCAAAAATCCTTGCTAATTGGATAAAGTCGATTCTGTCAAAGTGTTTTTCATCTGAACAACTGGGGTTTCTAAAGGGGAGAAGGATTCAAGATTCCATAATCTCGACCCATGAAACTCTCCATAGAATTAAAAAAAAGAATATTAAGTCCTTGGTACTGAAATTAGATCTGAAAAAAGCATATGACAACGTAGATTGGGAGTTTTTAAGGGTGATTTTACTCATGATAGGCTTCGGGGTAAAGCTTACAGACTGGATAATGAGTTGTGTTTCTAGTGCTAGTTTTGTTGTTTTAATCAATAGAGAGGCGACAGACTACTTTAAAAGCTGGAGGGGACTTTGTTAGGGATGCCCACTATCCCCGTATCTATTCTCATTGATTATGGAAGGGCTTAGCCTGATGTTCTCCAGAGGCAACATTGATCACAACATTTCTGGGATTAAGGTAACTAATCATTTAAAAATCATTCATTTAATGTTTGTTGATGATGTGTTGGTTATGTCCAAGGCAGACCCGTTAGAATGGAGAAGGATTTTTGACATTCTACAAACCTTCTGTGGAGTTTCGGGTATTTGCATTAATTCCTCCAAAACTACAATCCACTTTTGGGGACTTGAAGAGCAGGAGCTAAATCATCTGAAAACAATTTTACCTTATACATTTTCTGATTTAATCTCTGGATTCAAGTATTTAGGATACTATCTAAAGCCTGAAGCATCAAAAGCGAAAGATTGGGGATGGCTGGAGGCAAAGATTGAAAAGAAAATAGGCCTCTAGTGCAATCAATGGATATCAATCAGAGGCAGATTAATCTTGGCAAAATCAGTATTGGAGAGCCAGTCCGTTTTCTGGATGTTGATGGAGTTGATTCCAAAATCTGTTTTAAACCGGATCAGGCAATCCATGTTCGAATTCCTGTGGAGTGGTCAGAGGGCAACACATCGCATCCATCTCTATAGATGGGATCTCTTGGAAAGACCAAAGCGCTATGGGGGATGGGGGCTCAGGAACCTCACAACCTTTAACACTACTTTATTGGCAAATTCTTTATGGAGGGCGCTCATGGTTGAAAGCATATGGCACAAAATTCTAGTGGACAAATATTTGGGGGAATTATCAGTGGTAGATTGGCTTCGTAAAGCAGCCCACAAACAACATAATGTTTCTAGCTTCTGGAACAGAATGATAAAGAGCCTTTTTGTTATTCTTCATTGGCTTCAGTGGAGCCCGGTCTCGGGAAATTCGGTGTTTTTAGGCAGGGATCTAATAGCGGGTATGGAGAACAACTCTATTCTCTCAAACGAGTTGCGATCTCACCTGTTAGATAAGAGAATTACAGTCCTGGGCTAGGCCAACGAGCCTGTTTACGACTCTCGAATCCTTGAACATTGGTGTACTAGCGATTCTTTGGGTATGACCGGTCAAAAGGCATATGAATGGAATAGTTTTATAAATTCTCTTCGAAGTGTAGGAGTTACGCTCAAACCAGGGACAGACTCCTTGATATGGACCTGGGGGATGGATCGGGCGTAATCTCTACAAAAAAACTCTATCAAGCTCTGATCAGCCCATTGAATTTCCAGTGTGAACACTCCTGGACACCAAATCTGTGGAAATGGCCTGTGCAACTTAAAATAAAAATTTTCGTGTGGCTGGCAGCCTCTAACAAGATCTTAACTTGGGATGTGATGCAAAGGAAGGGATGGGAAGGCTCGGGCATTTGTCAGTTATGCAACTGTAATTTAGAACGAGTAAGCCACCTATTAATAAACTGCCCTTTCACACTGGTTGTTTGGAATCGGTTGTATTCTTTCTATAATTTAAAATTTCCGTGGGTGGGCACTTCGGTTTCTGAATGTTTTAATGAGTGGTCATCAAATAAAGTTGCTTCAGTAAGCTTGACAGCCATTGCCTGCTGGAACATATGGTTGGAGAGAAATAAGGCAATTTTTGAGGATCACACTCCTTCGCAACTCTCGGTGGTGAAAAGAATTTCGGCCTCCTTTTCCGGGCAACCTACTGTCACCAAAAATATCCTGAGAAGAGTGTGTGATGTTATCCATATTAAGGGCGCTACTATGGCATGTTTTGATGGAGCGGCTATCTCTTCCGGGGAGTGTTGTGCAACAAGTGGCATTTTCAAGACTAATGCTTCAAGGGTTACCAAATGGTACATGAATTGCAGAGCGGGTACCAACACTAAGGCAGAGCTCATGGGATTGTGGGCGTCTCTTTCCTTGGCATCTCAATGGGCGATTAAAAAATACAAATTTTGGGGGATTCGAAAGTAATTATCGGCTGGATAAACCAAAAGGGTAATCTCCAAGCGATGAATATCGAAGGCTGGAAATTAAAAACAAAGGATCTGGTAAGTAAATTTGAAGATATTAGTTTCCAGCACATTTTCAGGGAGCACAACAAAGAGGCAGATCAACTGTCTAAAAGGGCACTAAAGGAACCCAAAGGTAGACTGACTGTTTATCATTGGGAAAATGGGTAAGAAAGCATCAAAACCCATCTTAATATCTTTGAGAATTAAGCTATTGGGGTTGCATTGTGTGTTTTTAGATGATTATGAGGAAGGCATCATCTCAAGCTATGGAAACCTAGCAAGCTAAATTAAGTAGAGGGAGTTTTTAATTCTGGGAGAGAACAACACTATTGTCCACTCTGTTTTCAGTACAGTCCTGTGTTCTTGGATCCGATCCATCTCCGAACAATGCAATATCGATATAGATTTGTACAAAAAAATTATATCTAATATAAATTTGAGATATTTTTCTATTGAAAAAAAGAAGGTAAAACATTATAAACATATTTTTTTTGTTTTTTTTGTTTTTTAATTATTTGAATTTTTTTTTAAGATCCAATTAGTTAATAAAATGAACTCTTTATTGTCAAGCCAAAGGCATGTCATAAATGCAAATGCAAGTTGCCATGTTGTTTAAGACCTTCGCAAGAGCAGGTGGCATCTCATAAATGCCAAACTTCTTCGTCACCTATTTACAAGTCATTGGAAATTTGGAATACCAATTTTATTTATTCATTGGACTTCTGGCACCCAGAGTCCTATCTACCGAATAACCAACTGAGCTATGGGATAAAGTTTTTCACAATTAACAATTCTTCATGTCACTCTTCGGGCCAAAGTTTTTCACAATTAACATGACTTCTCTATCACCACCTAGTAATCTGTTTGATGTCCAAAGCAGGGCTTCAAATAATTTTATGTGCTTTTTTAATTCTGTAATATAGATTCATTTTTGTGAAGTAAAGTTTCTGTTATATGAACAATTCACAATTTTTCTTATTAAATACCTGCAACACTTGTCATCCCTTCTAAGTTGTCAAATTTCTTAAATGCTTTTGACAAAAATGTTTACTAATAATAGCCTAAGTTTGTTAGTGGAATAAATTGTACCTAAAAGGGAGATGGATCAGGGATCCTCCCTTTATTCGGCAGATGTTTTGAATTGTTTTAAAAAAGAATGGAAAAATGACATATTGTTCATGAGAAAGTTGTATTTTAAATCTTGAGAACAATTCCAGCAGGTTATTATACTGCCTCCGACAGTATAATGCGATGGATCGCCTTTGACTATTTATTAATTTAGGTTGACTTAAAAGTATTTCTAAAAAAGATGAAGTTAAACATAAGAAACATAATTTTTTATTTTTCGATATATAAAATTTTGTAGTTTTCTAACTTTTCATTGGTTAATAAGTTTAAAGTGTTATTGGAACCTTCATGTGGTTCGAGATTTCAAATTAATTGATTAGACACTTCAAAGCAGTCCATGGCCATTAAATAAATGTTTATACGCTAATTATTTGTGACGCGTGTGTATTTTCAAAGGTAACGAACGCCCACCACCAACCAGACTTGACAAGTACGGACTCGAAAAATAGATTTTCTAACGTCCAGTAACTGACAACCATGGACAAGTACATGCTTTCGATTTCCGGTAGCTTTGACTCGTAAGCATCAAGAAAATTTATTTTTGTACATACAAAAATTTGGACCAGTGAAGAGTAACAAGATTCCGGTTATAAATAGTATAATAGACGTCGACAAAATGGATTACGTATATAAAAATGGCAAGTACACACTGTGATTCGGATTAAAATTATTAACTAAAAATGATAAAGAAAATTTAATCCAACTTAAAAAAGATTCCGATTAAAATGAAAAAAAATATAAAGTTAAATTATAAAAATCCAATTAAAATAATTAACCAAAAATAGATTAACATTGTGAATAGTCACTTCAATTTATGATTTCATATTTGTTTTTAGCAATTGGATAACTTAAACTATACAATCACTTACCATTGCTATTATTAATTATATAGCATAATAAATAAAATCTTAGGAGGCAGTATTATGCAGCTTTGCTGCTCTTGTTTATTTTTGGAATGTATGCATCAAAACTAGACTTGTATAATTCGTTGAATTATCTTGCAATTTGAAATTTCATAAAAGTGGAGGGCAATTGCAGTAAAATATTTGAAAATTTGGTGGTTTTTTTAGCCGCATACTTGAGTTATAAACCCATCTACTTAAGCTATCTAAGGCAACCGATTTTATTTCTGCATTCAATTTTCATGAAATTTTATGGATCTATGTAAAAACACGCTTTATTAATTTAATGATGATTTCATACGGTAGTCACATATCAATGACATAATTTGCAAATGCCTTCAAGTTTGAGAAATATGGTAGTCACATATCAATGAAGTTCGATGGAAGGTTGCAATCCCGTGTCTTCCATTGATCTTCAACAACACGGGAACTTGCGAATAAGGTCATAAATGCAAATGCAAATTAAAAGATTAGCAGATCCAGGAGGGTGGGTTATTGCGTTGAGAGAGAACACTAGCAGATACATCATGTATTTAGCTCCCATATGACAAATCTTAAGCATGTTTTATTAAAATAAATAAATTGTGGCAGGTATGCCGATAGACAAATCTTGTTTATGTATGGACTTGTATCATGACAAATACTTTGTTAAAATGTTTTGGCTCTACTTCAAAGCAATGTGGGATCTTAAATTTTGTTTTTGAGAGGTTGACACAAATAAAGTTTAAGATTTAGGAAGTTGTTTAAACAAAGATAGTTAATTGTGTCGAGAAGGGCTTTCTCTAATTGAGTATGGGGTAGATATGTGAAATGGGTAATGTTGATGTCAATATACGTTAGCTTATATAATATTAAAAAAAATGACATTATTAAATCCAAGGCTAATGGCCAATGGATGATAGTAAAAAATAATATTAAACAATGACAAAATCAATTAAATAAACATTTTGTGATATTACACACTAAATAACTCATCTTACACCCAACTGTGAATTAATTAACAATATCCTGCAACACATAATTTCCTCTCTTGCTATTAAAAAAATATAACACCAACATAGATCCATCTTAACTCAGATTTATTTAACATGGAATGATCAATGCCTCGAGATGCAAACCTTTCCTTAATTATTTACAACATCAAAAGGGTTTTCACCTTGAGAGGTTTGATTCCTCTAAGTGCTTGGTAGATTTAGAGTTAAGATGAATCTATGCTAGTGCTTACAACATTTGTGTCATTGTGACACTTGGAAACTTATAAATGTTGATTTGGGTTAATACTACTATAACGAGGGTTGAGTAGGTAAATGGCATGCTAGTGTATACAAACACTTTGGAAGTGTACACATTCACTGTTCATTTCGATGCTTAGACTAATTTTGAATATTATATATGGAACGATTTTTCCACCTTTCCAATAGACCAAATAAACATTTCTACACACCATCACCATTACATACTTAGAAACTAGACAAATCAATATTTTTAAAGAATATTACACACAATTGCAATTGTTCTTCAAATAACTGAACATTTGGCAAGAATGCTAGTAGTTTCTCATGGATGGTGACATTGCCCATCTAGTGAATGCATTTCCCACCCATCTCTCTTTCTAGGCCACTGTGGCAAGGGGAAGAATTTGGTTGAAACATCTACTTGATTTGTGAGTGAGATGGTTTGAGGCATGCTTCTTTCATTTTGTCTCTCCTAATTCATCTTGTCTCTTATGATTCATATGTTGGATCCACGAGTAGCATGGAGGAAGCTCAACTGCCACTTCCCCGAGCCATCTATTTTCTTTTGGACTCCTACCATAAGACATAGGATAGGAAATGAGAAAGAATTTTTTTCTGTAGCTAACGACCCTTCCCTTATTTGCCTCCTTTCTACTCTAAGCATGATACGCAAAGATTTTTTCACACACCAACAAAAAAATCAATCACCTACAACAAAGAGGGGCCAAAGGAAAGAATGTTGATGTCTGGAAGGTTATACCTTAGCATAGCAAAGGGAAGGATTTTAACTCCCTCTTGCTATCAATAATGGTCCTAATCCAAATCTCATAGAATTGTTAGGTGGCCATATTTCTTAGCAAATGATTTGATGATGTTTTCTTTAATGATTATTCATTTTAACTTCAATCCATTCGAACTGGACTAAGAATAAAAAGAAGAAGAAGAAGAAGAAGAAGAATTGCACTATGCCTTCGCATATTCCACTTCCATTTGACAAACAACTTCTCAATGAGGAGGAAGAGGGGAGAAAGCCAATAAATGGCAACATTTGACTCTATAAAAGTTTTCACAACCCATTTACTCATAAAGCATCACCAATGTCCCTGTCAAAAATTTAATAAAGCTCATACATGCCTTCATTACCATACATAGCAGGATTAGGTAGGGAGCTTGATAAAGAGCACTCAAAATAGACATGAAATAAAATCCAACCAATTTTTTAATAACAAAATTCCCATTGATGCCTTGAGCTCCAAATAACTCTGAGCTTCTAGGTTGATCCGAAATTGCTAAAAAAATCCCAAGGAAAACATTCCACCATGAGAGGAACTTGGATCATAATGAAATCATGTCGGGGCTTGATCTTTTTGTCAATTCTTGGCAAAATTTTCATCAAAAAAGGGGTCCTTTTGAGTGCCACTTATCCTACAGTTGTACATTTATGGAAACATGAAAAATGGAATGTTCACAAATGATATTGATACCACTTGTGAATTATAAAGGGAATCCATCGATATTGTTACAAGCTTGTTATTGACAATCACATATAACCATAGATATCTAATAAACCATCACCGATGTTTACAAGCAAGTGTATTAATTTTTTAAGTTGTAAGACATCGTAGCAAATCATGTGAAGCTCCCGAAGAATGTATCTTTACAATTTGGCACATTACATATTTGTTGTATTGCTTATTGGTTTGTTGAGTGGTTTTTTGTTGTTGTTGGGTGTTTCCCTTCATCTCCTTTACCACGATCCATAACACTCGCATGCATTTGTAGAAAGAAATCTCCCATCAAGCTGCCACTAAAATAGTCAGTGTGGAGCACAAAAAAACAACCATGAAGGCTAAGAAGGGAACACTCCACGTGGAAAGCACACACACACACACACACACACACACACACACACACACCCGCACACACACACACACACACATATACATATATCCATGAAAAAGAGATTCATCCTCCTTTTTTGAAAACTCTTTTTGATCCCGGTGACCCCCTTTGTGGATTATCATTATGGGATAATCTATCTATGGATAAGTAGTCAAAATCCCCACTGAATGGGTCTACTTCAATGACAGACATAAGGATAGATAACATCTTACTTTCTCCTAAGACCAACATGCATTTTCAAAAGTAAACATGAGAAGTAAGAAAGTACATACTTGATTCTTGATGTTTTTCCAATGTGTCCAATGGCTTATGCTTGACTTCGTAATAACTCCTCTAATTCACAACCAACCTGCATAATCATCCAACAAGAAATACCTTTCTCATTATTTCATACAATGCTAAATAGAAACTTGGATGATTAAAACCTTAATCTAATAATCTCAAGCAAATTTAGATCCACAAGAGCTGATTAAAAGATGCAAAAGAGATCCATAAACACAAAGATTTTGGGTGGGGAAGAAGATAGATCTATATTTATTGAAAGAGAGTAACAACAATGATGATTACCTTGAGATTCACCATTGTACTCCTAGCTCTAAGACCCAAAGTCCTCCTCCTCAGCCCTGAGTCCACCTCCATCAAACAAGCATGATTCCAAAACATATCACGACAAGATAACCAAGTGAATGGCTAATAGTATTCACCTAGGATCAAGTCACGATAACGTTGATGCCCAACATTCAACAATGGTATCACACTCAAGACTGAGAATTCTTTTTACAAATATCTAGCATAAGGACGCTTATGTATGGACCTCCTTCCCTTAGCTTTGGCTCTCATACTTATAGATTCTTGAGGAGCTAATAATAGGTTGCATGACATGAAAAAATATGAAGAGACGAGCCATGCATTTCTTTCATTCAAGCCTCTTGGCTTTCATGAACTAGTTTTTCTTAGCTATCCTCATGAATTTTTTGCTTTCCAAAGCTTTAAGGGATAGTCACAACTCTTGCATTGAGAAACCATGATCGATTTCTCTTATTACAAGGAAAAGCATGACCACAATATCCTTCTACTAATTAAGTGTTTTGTGAGTAAAATATTTGTGACTTAATAACATATTCTAGTCTTATACATCTTCCTTGGCCTATGGTTCCAAACAAATGTGTAACAAATGCCCACTAATGTGTGAGGTAAGAATAGAAACTGATGGATGAAATACATTACAATACCAACTGCTCACGAGGGGAGGGACCAAGGAGGAGTTATGTGGATCAAGGAACTATGAAGTACCCGTAGGTAAAAATCAACCAATCGTATATAAATCATCCCCAAGGAGGGCATACCCATGCTTGGATATATCAATAAGCATTGCTACCAATATAATACACTGCAAATCCATGTAGTATATAAAATGCAAGACCATGGCCATGAAAAATACACTATGGAACCATGTTAGAAAAGATCATAGCCACAAGAAAATACAAAGTGGATCTATGTCACAGTATATGTCAAAAAGACACTTAGCACCAAGGCGAGTGCAATTTGGTATTCGTAGTACTCATCAATGAGTGGAACAATCTTGTACAACTCAATAAGGTAGCACCAATGGAGGATGCCCCTAACCTAAGGTCTTCAATCCCAACTATGTGATTGTATGAATCTACATCATGCAAATAAATTAAATTGATGTCGAGCATGGTAGAAACCAACTGATTACCAACCATTGATGAAAATCGTTAACAAATGTGAGGGTACCCACCAATAATGAAAATGGATCCCAAGGTACATAGTACAATGTCACAAGCGTGAATAAATTATATGAAGTCGAACACTTGGAGAATTGATCAATAAAAGGTTAATAATGTGAACCCATTTTTTATCACGAAGGAACCTACCACTGATGTTTGCAAGTCCCAAGGTATTACTAAGGTTTCTAGACCAACTTCCTAGATAAGGATTTGGCATCGATAGGAAGAGATTTGTTGAAAGGAGGGAAATAAGGTATCCCACATCAATCGACACGAAACAAGAACCAATAATTTTTTGTGAAATAAGGAAACCAACAAGTACAAATTGACACAAGGATGGTTGACATGAAAGGTTGATCAAATTGTAGAATGGTTGACCTAGGCTCAAAAATTCCCTTGAACATATAGCATGACACAATGATGACTTGAGAAACACTGACACTAATAGGACCAAGATATAAAGAAACAATGTTGGAGGCATTGAAGCTTTCTTCACAGTGACTGGAAGAATAACCAATTAGAGGAGTACAAGCTCAAAATTGTGGTACAAATCCTAGGACAATACTAAATCCTAATTGCAAGACAATGATGTAAACAGGTGCTATGTTCAAAGGCGACAATGACCGACGAATGCCACTTAAACTGAATAAAATACAGATCGACCCCCCTCCCCCTTTTTTTTTCTTTTTTTAGTGTTTTTTTCATGTTTTAGAAAGCACAAAAAAGAGATAAAAGTATGTTACAATGGAGAAAATGAGTGGCTCAAGCATGCAACTACATTCCAAGTGCATGGAACAAAACTATGCAAAGCAACTGCGAAAAATGTGTTGAGAAAGTTATGTCCACTCATGAATGTCATCTCCAAGTGTATAAGGTCCCAAAACAGAGGCAATAGATGCAAATGGCTAAGGTCAAGAGTAATTGTAATGGAAATAAGCAGGATGAAGTGAATAAGAAAGTGACAATAAGCAAGTGCAATTGTAAAGCAAAAAAATAATGTGAATGTCTTCATGACATGGCCAAAAAAATATAAGAGAGAAAACATGAAGTCTCAACTATTAATTCATGGTGGGGCTACATATGGGTTCCCATACCTACAAGAAAAACACAACAAGGGCATTTAATGGCAAGAGGATTGCTAACTAGAGCATCCCATGAAGGGTAGGCACTACCATACAAGTTATGATCCATAATAGATAAGAGAAGATAATTGCACAACTTGATGGGATCGAACCTAAGGCATACTGTTGGCACAAATGATGGTTAATAATGCAAGATCAGAATGCAGGGAAAAACCTATCGCTATATGCCAAATCAAAACACATTTCTCAAAGTTCATTGAAGAGGTCTCCTTCCACCGAGAGAGGGTCCTGCAGATGTGTCCACTCATTCAACTCCATTGGATGGGTCATCTGAGCCCTGAATGAATATGTGGGAGGACTTAGGTAAGAAAGAGTACTCATGTTTTTGGGCTTTTAAAAGTAACCTTAAAAATACAATATGGTACAAAGCATTGCACATCATTGTTAATTAAGCATAGTAATTCTTAAGGTAGAGCCATTTGCAAGGCTTAGTCCAAGGGTGATCCAGGTGGATATCGGTAGCCACCCACCTTTTCCAACTGGCTCAAAACAATTTTCTGGCAATTTTGGTAATTTACTATATTTAGCAGTTTTTTGGGTCCTGAACTTTCGAAGCCGTTTTGAGGCCCTAAACGATGTTTTATGGGAAAACGGGGAGCAACATGGAAATTCCTTCAATGTTTCTCACACAAAAATTGTAGTCCTTGGATAGATATTTCTAACAAGGTATCGAGCGCCCCAAATGGAGATCATATGCAAATGTTACGCCCCTGGGAAGTTGACGTATCAACTACTTCCATCGGGGCCCACAAACCTTTTGGATTTTCATTTTCTGGGGTTAGGGTTTTGGATTTTCCTTATGTTAAAAAGGCCCTTAGAGCCTCATTGTAATGATCATCTTCTTACAGATACGAGTAGCCGTCACATCTCTTCTCAGAGATAAGCTGCCACCATTCTAGCGAGTCTTTCACTCTGTGTTTTTACAGTCTCTGTACATTTCTTTCATTAATAGAAATCGTGTATTACTGTATATCTTTGCTTCTGGTTATATTTCTGATATATCTCTGTTATATTTTTGTCTCTCTTGCAATATCTTTATATATTTCTATGTTATATCTCCGCTCTCATTTCGTGCCAAAAATAATCCGAATCAGAGGTATCAGAGCAGACTGCTCTTGATCGTTTTTCAGTGCATGTCCCCGACGAGGTCTCGAGCTTGTCTCTCTTGAAGACAATCACTCTCGCACGCCCAAGAAACCCTCCATGGTGGAAGAAAAGAAAAACGACGGAGTAGATGATCCTATCAATCTGTTGCTTGAGCAAGCTCTCACGCGACAGAGGGACGAAATGATGGAGAATTTTTCCCACATCCTTCAATGCCCATCGATAGAAACATGCACATCTTCATCAAATGACCACTTTGGAGGCACCTCACCTTTCAAGGTACAAGTTAATTTTGATATTCCTGTATTTGAAGGACAGATAGATGCAGAAGCCCTAGACAAATGGTTAAACCTGCTAGAAGGTTATTTCTCTGTTCACAATTTTTTCGACAGACAAAAGATCACCTTTGCACTCCTTAAAGCTCTCACCCATGTCAAACATTGGTGGGAAACTTACTGGGAGCAGAGTTCCACATAAGAGTCTAGAATATATGGGTCTGAGCCCACTTGGGATTTTTTTGTGGATGCGGTAAAGGAACAATATTACCCTGTTGGAAACTATGAGGACCAATACATGAGATGGACCACATTGCGACAAGAGAGGGGCCAAGTAGTTCCAGAGTTCACCAATACCTTCCATAATTTGTGCACCAAGCTGGGTATCAAATACTTTGAGCAACATCTGGTTCTGAAATATCGCAGGGCTCTACACAGATACATCCAAACTGAAATGGATCTTCTAGACATCTCATCACTCGATTCTGCTTATCGATATGCTGTTAAAATCGAGCATAAGTTTAAACACCAGAAAAAATGGGATTTCGGATCTGCAAATCCGCAACAACCAAAGTATGAGAAAGACTGCCTTAACAAAAAGCCTTCTGAAAACCAGTCTAAGCCATAGGAAAAGAAGGGTCATAGGAAGACAAAGAAGAACATTGGAAAATGGTGTGATTTTCGCAAAAGCCTCTGGCACAACACCAAGGAATATTGCTAAAAAAAGTCATTGGTGGTCGAGATCAAAGACAAGGAGCTGAACCTTGATTCATAATTTGATTCTGAAAATACTGGTAAAAGACAAATCATCGACGCAGACCCCACTGCTATTGTCGCGACCACAACAATTCAACCAGAAGAACCAACAGATCCTGAAGAGGGGGAGCACCTTTTTCATTCACAGATGTGGGTGAAGGGGACCCCGTTGCATTTTATTGTTGATAGTGGAAGCCAGAAGAACCTCATATCAGCTGAGGTCGTCAAACAGTTGGGATTGTTGACAACACCACACCCGCAACCATACAACATTGGGTGGCTTCTCCAAGGACGATATCTTCGTGTCAACTAGCAGTGCCGATTGTCATATGACATCCAACCCTTCAAGAATGAGGTATTATGTGATGTTTCCCCACTGGATGACTGTGATGTTCTCTTGGGTCAACCATATATGTGGAGACGATATGTTGTTTATGAGTCTTGACCTCACAATGTCATTGTTTCTTTGGGGGGTCATCTCTACAGAATACCAGAGGTAGCTCCGACTAGTGTTCCACCTAAACAATTTTGCAAGGTAGCATCTCATACTGCAAAATTTAGCTTCTTCACAATCTGTTCAAAAGGGGAATATGACACTGGAACCACTACATCCTCGCCCTAAGCACCTTCTTTCCAATAGAAGCAGGTCGACAAGGTTGCAGCAAAGCGCAAAGATTCCTTCTGCACACCGTCCTCTAATGTAGCTCGACTTGTTGAACAAACTCAGCCTCAACAGGTTCGTGACATACTTCCACAAACTGAGCAATGTGACGTCGCCAACAAGGCAAGCAACTCACCAAGATTCAGATTCAACAAATGCTTTTTCCTTTCCCCTGGGCACTCAACACAATGGAGACCATTGATTCCTAAGGAGAGAGGATTGATCCAGGTGGATATCGGTGGCCACCCACCTTTTCCAACTGGCTCAAAACAATTTTCTGGCAATTTTGGTAATTTACTATTTTTAGCAGTTTTTCGGGTCCTGAACTTCCAGAGCCGTTTTGAGGCCCTAAACGATGTTTTTTGGGAAAACGAGGAGAAACATGGAAATCCCTTCAATGTTTCTCACACAAAAATTGTAGTCCTTGGATAGATATTTCTATCAAGGTATCGAGCACCCCAAACGAAGATTGTATGCAAAAGTTACGACCCCGGGAAGTTGACGTATCAACTACCTCCATCGGGGCCCGCAAACCTTTTGGCTTTTCATTTTCCAGGGTTAGGGTTTTGGATTTTCCTTATGTTAAAAAGGCCCTTAGAGCCTCATTGTAATTATAATCTTCTTACAGATGCGAGTAGCCATCACATCTCTTCTCAGAGATAAGCTGTCACCATTCTAGCGAGTCTTTCACTCAGTATTTTTACAGTCTCTGTACATTTCTTTCATTAATAGAAATCGTGTATTACTGTATATCTTTGCTTCTGGTTATATTTCCAATATATCTTTGTTATATTGTTGTATCTCTTGCAATATCTCTGTATATTTCTATGTTAGATATCCGCTCTCATTTCGTGCCAAAAATAATCCGGATCAAAGTGTCCCATTTGTAATCAAGGAACTCATAGGCCCCTATTAGAAATATGCAGCTCACCATGAAAGGACCATGCCATATAGGTTATAAATTCCACACTCCTAATATATCATGGTGTTGGGAACAAACCTAAACCGATTTGTTTTCGGACCAAACTCGAGGGATAACACTGACATGTTGTTTATAAATCTCATGAGCTATCACAACTCCTTAGTGATGACTGCCAATATATGGTAAGGATACAATACATTCATATTCAATATGGATTGGAATGGAAAATTTGGTGGCAAATTCTAATAAATGAATCCCTGACACAATCAGGTTAAGGCTTAACATTTCACTTGATGCCCAAGAAAATTCATCCCAAAAGTCTTTGAAAGGAGCACTATAAAGTTTAAATATTTCAAATGAAAAATTGGCTCTGATCGATTGGTGATCAAAAGGGACAAGTTTCAAAAAGAGTTCAAGAGGTAGATTGTTCTAAAGGTTCACTAAATTTCCCTCCACATACACATCATGTGTTAGGGTGGGGCCTTGATACCACTCAATATCTATACACAAAACAAGACTTTGCATGCCAACCTCTAAAGTCTCTAGTTTAGGAAGAACGAAAGATCAATGATGCATATCTTGCCATAATATTGCGGACTCAGTCATGGCTTCAAGGATTACCTCATTAGAAGGAATATCAACATCCAAGAAATTATGTGAACTGGTAGGGTTGATGGCCCAAATGGGTACAATGAATTGATCATATTTCATACAAGGATGGAGTTTCTAATCATCTTCCATGATTACTGATTGGATAGCCTGAGAGGAAATGCCAGCTAAACTTAACGGTATACTCGATTCTAATGAATCAATCATATACGAACGAGGCACTACCCAAGGGTCTTGAATGACAACCACTATGATTAACAAAATCAAGTGTTAAAGCATTGGATCTACAATAGAAACATATAATGTCGAGGGCGAACCTTGTGATTCAACCAAGTTAAGGCTTAGCATTTCACTTGATTCCCAAGAACATTCATCCCAAAAGTCTTTGAAATGATCACTATAAAGTTTAAATCTCTCAAATGAAAAATTGTCTCTAATCGATTGGTGATCAAAAGGGCCAAGTTTAAAAAAGAGTTCAATAGGTAGATTGTTCTAAAGGTTCACGAAATTTCCCTCCATATACACATCACATGTTAGGGTGGGGCCTTGATACCACTCAATATCTGTACACGAGACAAGACTTTGTGTGCCAACCTCTAAAGTCTCTTGTAATATCCCCAAGGATGAACCCCAATTGTATTTATGAATTGTAAACATGTTTTGTAGGTTGGTGAGCCGAGCAATTATAAGCTGGTAGGATTATGTGTTATTAGGCCGGAGAACCTAGGTGTTAAAGGCTACAAGCCTGATTTTTGTATATGTAATTATGCAGATCATTAATAAAATTTATACATCGCTGCGTGTAGACCGACCCTGAAGAAATAGTGATGGGGGATTCAACTTCACTAGGTAGGGAAGGGGTTGGGACTAAGAGGCTAGGAAAGAGGGGCTAAGCTAGAGGGATTAACCCGAGGGGAATATTATAATATATATTCCTGAAAATGAAAATAATAAAGTGGGGAAAATAAACCCAGTTATCCTAAGTTCCTGGGAAAGGGAACGAGTGCTAAATGGAGTGCATGCATCTCCAGGAAGACAGGTGTCGACCTGGGCGCATGTAGTTAAAGATGGAAATTTAGCTCATTGGGGGGTTCGCTCCCCATTCTCGGAGCCTTCGCCTAACTCATTTGTCCTCCATCATCGACTGAGACATCTTTCACACACCTTTGAAACCAGTAACCCGTGAAGCTGACCTGTGTTTTCCTGTGAAGCACATCGTATCTGTACTTTCCAGAGACATGTTGTGCCTTATCGAATTATGGTTGTTTCCATCCCTTGATCTATTTTGAGCCTTGCTATTGTCCTCACTTGCTGGAAATTGAGTTGAAGCTGGTTGAAGAAGCGGGTTGTCAGGCCCATGGTTGAAGAGACAGGTTTTCAGGCCCGTGAGCAACTCTCTCCAGGTGAGAGAGTTTGTTGGGAAGTGATTTTCTCCTAGAGAGAGTCCAACACCAGCTACGTATCTCTGAGAATTCCTGATCCGGCCTGTTACCGAGACCCTGAAAGGGAAGTGGAGCAGTCATTGGACTGTGGAACAATGAAGGTGCATATTCCCGGGGTGGAACATGCATGTGGGGAATGAGAGTCCGCGAGTAGTGGACGTAAGTAGGCTCTTGGAGAGAATCCTTCTAGTTGCACTATGCAGTTTTCTGTAACCTCAACCTAGTCTAGGATTCCTTTTCCCTGGGTGGAGCTTAGTCCCAGCTTGGGGGTGACCACTGCTGAGGGTGATGAGCAATGTGGTCTAAGGCTGGGAGGTTCGTGGAAGGTCCGCATGTAGTTGGTGGTTTCTCTCCAGTAAAAGATAAGTAGCACCTCTATGCTTAATTATGTATGTTGTGCATGTCTGTGATTCTTGCAATGCTATCATGTGTTTCGTTGCATGTATGAATTAATGTAAATTCCACATGAGTCTGTATGGTAGCAGTAATTATGTGTTATTGTTTTTAAATTCATTAGAAATGCATGTTATATATATATATATATATATATATATATATATGTATGTATGTATGTATGTTTCGGGGATTCCACAAAATTGTATCCAAACAGAAGGATAAAATTACAGTGAAATTCTGCAGTGGCGTTCCTCGGGGTGACAGGTTGAGGGGCCAAGGATGTTACAAATTGGTATTAGAGCCAAGGTTCATGCACTGAGCTTGGATGGGTCGGATAAGTGGTCATTGGAACCAAGGTTTCAGAGGAAAATTGTGTCAAGAAGAACGAATTTCGAACCTCAGAGAATTCTAAGTGTCAAGAGGTTACCTTGGCCGTGTTATGAAGCTTAGAAGGTGTAGTGGTATTATAAAACCACAACAGATGTGGTAATGGGATGCAGAGTAATGTGGGACATTGGAATCTGTTCAGGAGAATGAGGATAATTCCCGACCGTCAGATCTGGAGAAAAGTGCAAGAGGGTTAATTTGCAAGTCCTTAAGAATTCAGGACTTTGGCGAAGTATGTGTTATAGAGCGGAAGAGGCCTAAGCCCCGAAGTCCCCGAAGTGGAACTACACCATAGATCTGGGGAGAAGAGCTCAACTGTTGGATTGGGCTGAAGTTGGAATAGAACCATTGGATCAAGCCAAGGGTGGAAGTTACGACGTTGTATGAAGGACAAAGAACTCTCGAAGCTCTGAAGTCCGGAGTAATCCAGACCATCCGTCAAGAGGGACACGCGTCAGTAGATTAACTCATTCACAAATTCGTCATTCAGGAGTAATGGATTGTGATAGAGCCTGGATCTTCTGGAGCTTTGAAGTCCGGATTTAATCCACACCGTCTGTTAAAGGGGACATGTGTCAACAGATTGGCTTGTTTGGGATTTCGACGTTTGGGAGAATTAGTGTGTGTTGAGGCGAGAACTCCCGAAGCCCGAAGCTCCGAAGCCCCGAAGAGTCGAAGAAGTGAGTCATGATGACATCACTTGAAGGTGAAGTGGACCTCTCCTACACCTACCACATGCCCCCACCTAGATTATGGACAATTGTACTATGTGGAACTGAAGGGTAAAGAAGTCCGAAAATTCAGAATTCAGGAGACTGAAAGGACGCAGGCGTAAAAACTTCTGAAACCCAAAATTTTGGAGTGATGTGGAATGATGATGTCATCAGGAATGACATGGACACATGGGATGTGTGCCACGTGTCAGTGGGTTTCAGACCCGTCAAAAATTGAAATGCCATTTGGAATGTGACACATGTCACCCATCTGATTGGGCCACGTGTCAGCCGCTAGTATTCTGCCACGTGGCACTCCGTTTGAGCATGGTTAGTGGGCCCACACTGGCATTGATCACCATACACCAAGATCAACGGCTAGGAGGCATTGCGGGGACCCAAGTTTCATGGGATTTAATTCCCCAAGGCGGCCCCACAATCCAAACCATGGTTTCACCGAGGGGTTACGTGTTAGCGTCAGAAGAATTGCAGAGCAAAAGACAGGTTAATCCAAACCGCCGATGCGTGCCCCCGCAAATTGAAAGTCATTAAGTGATGTGACATGATAGTGCTCGAACATTGAAACCTTGAGGCATCGGATGCATGGTGATAGGAGAGTAACGCCAGAGAAAGGACAATCCAGAGGAAAATGAAACGAGTGGGCCACAAACCCCCAAATCCCGAAGTGTCGAATGATTGACATACATCGATCTGTTGAAGGACATGCGACAATTGGAGGTTTACTTCAGAAGATCAACACCCTAGAGAGAAAGGAGTTAAGAACTTCCGAAGCCAGAATTCTGAAAGATGGAGGCCCAAAGTCCCGAATAAGCACCATCGATCTAGTACTAGGCCACAACCCATGGTCGCATGGGTTGGGGGCTGAGAGAAAAGGGATAGTGCCAGAAAATTATTGCAAAATAGTGCAGAGATCAGAAAGAAAAGATCTTCGGGGATTCTTGATTGATCAAGAACCGCAGAATGAATCAAAAAGCTTTCTTTGAATCAGATTGATTTAGGAATACCGTGGAAACTGTTAAGGACTCATGGCTTGACAATTTCGATTGACTACACATTGTTTTTTCATAGTTAAACAACAACTAAATAAGATAAGGATCAACGTAGAGTGCAAAGAAATGGGGGATGCACAAGAAGCTTACAGTCCGGAGGACGAAATTAGAGGAATAAATGATCAGTTGGATAAAGAAGGACCGAACTCCAATGGGCATGGAGAAGAGTTAGATAAGGAAGGAAACATGATGAAAATCATTGAAAGATTGCAAAAAGATGTCCAGACTCACTGAGCAGATAACAAAAAGCTCATGAAATCCAGGGAACAACAAGGAGAATTCAACATAAAGTTGATATAGAGCCTAGAAAGAATAGAAAGGAAATTAGATAAGGGGAGTGACTCTAGTAAATTAGGAAGTCACAGGTTCCCTGATGAGAAGAGAAAATCAAGGAGTGTTAAAAGACACCACCATCGCTCCCAAGGACATTCCAAGAGGAGAGATGGAGTGGATGAACTAAAGGGAGAAATGAACAAGATTAAACCTCCTACGTTTGATGGAGAGAACAAGAAGGAAGAAGATGTTGAGACATGGTTGCTTGGCATGAGGAAATATTTCCAACTGCAGAATTACTCCTCTCATGCAGAAGGGAGAATTGCAATGTATCAACTAAAAGGAAAGGCATCCATGTGGTGGGACCAACTTGTGCAGGTGCAACATATTAAGGAGAAAAATGTTACTTGGAAGGAATTCAAGAAACACTTTGAAAATAAATACTTAACTAAGAGATACTATGACATAAAGATGAAAGAGTTCTTTGAACTCAAGTTGGGCCACATGACAATATATGAGTATGAAAGAAGGTTTCTAGAGCTGTTGAAGTATGTTTCTTTCATCAAAGATGAGACTGTCAAAATTCAGAGATATTTGAGTAGATGACCATCTTTCATTAGTGACAAGATCCAGTATGATGATCTTAAAACTATGGAAGAAATTATAAGGAGTTGCAAATGCAACTTGAATAACTTCTGAAGAAAAGGTATATACGCCCAAGTGTGTCACCTTGGGGTGCCCCGGTCTTGTTCGTGAAGAAGAAAGATGGGACATTGAGATTGTGCATCGATTTCAGACAGTTGAATAAAGTTACTATAAAGAACAAGTATCCTTTGCCAAGGATCGATGATCTCTTTGATCAGTGAAAGGATGCGAAGATATTTTCAATAATAGATCTCAGGTTAGGGCACCATTAGGTAAGGATAAAGGATGAAGACATCAACAAGACTTCCTTCAGAACAAGGTATGGTCATTATGAATTCATAGTGGTTCCATTTGGGTTATCAAATGCACCCGTTGTTTTCATGTGCCTAATGAATGGTGTATTCAGAAAATATCTTGACAAGTTTGTCATAGTCTTTTTGGATGACATCCTGGTGTATTCCAAGTCAGAGGAAGAACATGAACATCATTTGAGGATGGTGTTGCATGTGCTAAGAGAGCATCAACTGCATGCCAAATTGAGCAAGTGCTCATTTTATCAAAATTAGATCCATTATTTGGGACATATCATTTCATAGGAAGGCATAACAGTGGACCCTGAGAAGATAGAGGCAATTAGAGGATGGTTAACACCTAAGAACATGACACACGTCAGATCCTTTATGGGTCTAGAAGGCTATTGCAGGAGATTCATTGCAAGGTTTTTGAAAATTGCTCACCCAATCACTTCATTACAAAGAAAAGGGGTGAATTAAAAATTGCTTCAATTCCTAGAAGCTCTTCAAATTTCAAAGGGTTATTCAAATGGTTCAGAATGAATTTGAACTTCATCACAACCTATCATCCAGAGTTTGATGGGAAAACAAAAAGGGTGAACCAAGTTATCTAAGACATGTTAAGGATGTATGTTAAGGATTTTGTATTCATAGGGAGTGGTTCTGTGAATACGAAAGGTATGATGGAGGTAATGTTTTCCTAGGTTATGATTCGACAACCAGAATCATAGGACGAGGAAAATTCAAGTTGAGGCTCATAGATGGAAGGATTAGAACATTGCCTGGTGTTCTGCACATCCTAGGTTTGGTTAGAAATTTGATTTATATAAGAAAAATGGACGATGCAGGGGTAAAAACAATATTTGAAAAGGAAGCCTACAGGATGGTTCGAGGAGCAATGGTGTTGTTGAAGAGAGTTCAATTTGGAACTCTGTATAAGTTGCAAGGAAACACTATTAGTGATGGGTGTAATAGTTCCACTGTTCCTGATATTGGAGTTGAATAAGAAATAACTCCTACAATCTCTGGAGAAAAGGTTATGTTGTGGCATCAAAGACTGGGGAATATCTGAGAGAAGGGTCTTCGACTACTACATAGTAAAGGTATGGTTGAAGGTATGTCTAACTGCTCTCAGGATTTTGATTTTTGTGAACATTGTGTATATGGGAAGCAAAATCGGGTAAGATTCCCCTTTGGTGCATCAAGGGCAGAAGGAATTTTATAGCTAGTTCACAGTGATGTTTTTGGACCTGTATTGGTCCCATCATTGGGAAAATCTATGTACTATGTCTCATTTATAGATGACTTCTCGAGGAATACTTGGATATATTTCCTCAGGAAGAAATACAAAGTCTTTGACAGGTTTAAAGAGTTTAAGGCTCTTGTTGAGAATCAAACAAAGAAAAGAATTAAGTTGTTGAGGACAGATAATGATAGAGATTTCTGTGGTAATGAATTTGAAGAATTCTGTAAGAAGTGAGGTATAACAAGGTAGAATACTACTCCATATACACCTCAGCAGAGTGGAGTTGCAGAAATGATGAACAAGATGTCGATGGAAAACACAAGGTGCATGCTCAGTGGTGCCGGGTTAGGGCAAGAATTCTGGGAAGAGGTAGTGGGTACTGCATGTTACCTGGTCAACATATCACCCTCATCAGTGCTAGATGACAAGACTCCACAAGAGGTATGGACTAGTAAGAAACCTTCTCTCACACATCTCAAGGTATTTGGTGGTGATGCATATGTTCATGTTCCAAAGGAAAACAAGAATAAGCTAGATAAGAAGGTTGAAAAGTGTATATTTATTGGATATAACGATGGTCTCAAAGGTTATAAGCTTTGGAACCTAAAAACTAAGAAGGTAGTGTATAGCCGAGATGTGGTATTTAGAGAAATGAAGGATCTTGTTAAACAGGAAGTCCTACCAAGTAAGAAAGAACCAAAGAAAATAGTGTTTGATTTAAAGGATGATGAATCAAACTCTACAAAATAACAGGAATTGGAAGAAGAAGATCCTCATACTCCAATATTGAGGAGATCGGTTCGAGAAAGAAGGCTACTGAAAATGTATACTCCATCTAATTTCCGTTCAAATTTTTCTTTGTCTATTACTGATGATGATCCTAGAACTGTCAGGGAGGCAGTGGATTCAGAGGATGGAAATGTCTGGAAAAAGGCCATGGACGAAGAAATGGCAGCCTTGGATAAAAATGAGGCTTGGGATCTAGTGGAGTTGATGATTGGAAGAAATCCCATTGGAAGCAAATGAGTATTTAAAAAGAAGTTGAAAGAAAAAGGACACATGGAGAAATACAAAGCTCAATTAGTAGCAAAGGGTTATTCCTAGGTTGAGGGAATTGATTTTGGTGAGATTTTTTCTCCTGTTGCCAAGTTAACCTCTATAAGATTTCTGTTATCTGTTGCTGCTGCATTTGATTTTGAAGTAGAACAGATGGATGTGAAGACAACATTCCTACATGGGGATCTAGAAGAAGAAATCTATATGAAGCAGCCATAAGGATTTGTTGTGAAGGGAAAGAAGGAGTTGGTATGCAAGTTGAAAAAGTCCCTGTATGGTTTAAAACAATCACCAAGGATGTGGTATCAAAAAATTGATACTTATATATTGGGACTTGGTTTCACAAGAAAAAAAGAGGATCATTGTGTGTTTTTTAAATTATTTGGTGATCATTTGATTTATCTGGTCTTGTATGTGGATGACATGTTGCTGATAGGAAATAACAAGGAGATTATCCCAGATGTGAAA
The DNA here is from genome assembly GCA_009831015.1 of Picea engelmannii. NCBI lineage: Eukaryota > Viridiplantae > Streptophyta > Pinopsida > Pinales > Pinaceae > Picea > Picea engelmannii. Next base: position 703,213 of record ML782418.1, read on the forward strand.
ACTCAGTTGTCCTCTAAATTCAACATGAAGGATATTGGTGCTTCAAATTTCATTTTGGGAATGGAAATTAAAAGAGATTGGAAAAAGAGGAAACTCCAGTTAAATAAGAGAAAATATGTCGAGGCAATATTGCAGAGGTTTAATATGCATAAATGTAAACCGGTCAAGGTTCCTATTCCTGTTGGTGTAAAGTTATCTGCAGATCAGTGTCCCAAGACACAAGAAGATGAGGAGGACATGTCTTGTGTCCCATATGAGAGTGCAGTTGGCAGTTTGATGTATGTAATGGTCTATACTATACCGGACATTGAACATGCAGTGGGAGTTTTAAGCAGGTATATGTCAAAACTAGGGAAGGAGCATTGGACAACAGTAAAAAGAGTTTTCAGGTATTTGCGTGGCACTGCTAGCTATGGATTGTGCTACCAAGGAAGACTGGGATTGGAAAAAGTGGTGTATATACATGGCTTTGTGGATGCAGACTGGCCTGGAGATCTGGATCGTAGGAGATCTACGAGTGGGAATGTGTTTAACCTATTTGGAGGAGCAATAAGTTGGATGCGCAAAAGACAGGCTGTAGTGGAACTTTCAACTACATAAGTTGAATACATGGCAACCACTCATGCAAGTAAGGAAGCAATATGGTTACAAATATTGTGTCCAGGTATTGGGTTCGTACAACAAACTTTAAGAATAGATTGTGATAGTCAGAGTGCAATTTTTCTGGTGAAGAACCCGACTTATCATTCAAAGACAAATCATATTGATATTCAATATCACTTTGTGAGGGACATGGTTGAAGAAAGTAAAGTATTGTTGATGAAGGTGGACACTTTGAAGAATGTTGCAGATCCATTAACAAAATCTGTGAGCATTAAGAAGTTCTCTTGGTGTAGAGGATCCATGGGCATTGCTACCCTCGATTGTTGACTATGTAACCCTGTAACCCCTTGTATGCAAAGAAAACAACAAGTGGGAGAATGTTGGGTATGTGTTATATTCTTTGCACGAGCATCAGTTTCTGCGTTGTGCAGGGGTTCGGGGGCAACGCCCTCGAGAATGTTTTTTTCCCTTAGGAAACGTGTCACATATTTGCCTCGATTTTTTGTGTTGCTTTGATTTTCGTGTCCATTGTTGGGCGATTTTCGGCACATGGTTTTTTGCTGATGGTTTTCTATTTCTGGTTAAGAAATTTAGGTTGTTGACTAATCCAGGTCATTGGGTTAGTATTTTGGATGCCGCTGGCTCCTATATGTATATTGTTTTGTAAACAATGTATCACTATGAATGAATATAAAATATGTTGGTTTTCCCGGTTTGGGTTTCCAAGGGAAAAATCTCTGTGTAATATTTGTATTTGCCATTGTATCCTTTATGTTCTTTTACTAAAAATCTGTTTGCAATAAATATTGTACAAGGTTAAAATCTACACGTGCAACACTTTGACTACTAAATGTTGGACAACTGAGAGGGGGGGGGGGGGGTGAATCAGATGTTACTGTGCTTAAACAATTATTCCCATTTTGAAATCTTTACAGAGCACTCAATGATGATCACAATAATGCAGGGAACTAAGCAATAGAATAGTCAACATCAATCACACACATGAAATATACAGAGACAGATATTTCGTGAGGAAACCCATAAAGGGAAAACCTTTGCTTCTTGATATGATAAGTAATCTTTATTTTCTGTACATTATCATTCTTATGAGCTCCATCTCCTCTTGAGGCTACAACCTTTTTTTTACAAGCAACAACTTGCTAAGAGCACCAACTCTCTGGTTTCTCTAGCACCTACTAGAAGGAAGCACCAACTCCCTGAGTGTTCCAACACCAACTAGATGGAAGCACCAACTTCCAGTTACACAGGCAACAATCTGTATAACAAAGAATAATAGTTCTCCCTTGTACCACCCTGATTTTTCTGGCTGCAACCAGATGGAAGCTACAACTTCCTGTGTTCAAGCACCCACTTGAAACTCTGAGGACAACAGTCCTCCCTAGCACCTCCCTATCACCCTGAAAAATAAAACTCTGCTTACTGAAATCTATTACAGTGATACAGTGAATATTGATGGCCTACCAGTCTCATCACTGTTCTGCTACACTGCTCTGCTCTTCCTGCATTAGTGTCCTCCTGCTTGCCTACTCTACACTTTCTGTTCCTCTACCTTTTATGCTCTGTGCACCATATTCATTATAAGTGCTATGCCTCTGCATGCTCTTCACTGCATCACCGTTCTGCCCTTCGGGTTGTTCACTGTGTCTCTTCTTTCCCCCAACATCGCCCTCAATTCCGATCACCACCTCTTCTCTGTTTTGCATGTATTTCACATGCCGAGTCCTTTGCATGATCATCATAGCAACTCTTCATCTTCTCTGGCAGTTATGCTGAATGTGTTCATCATCAGTGGGTGTTACCCTAAGATTCATTAGCTTCTTTGGAAGTCACAACTCTTCTTCTTCTCTATCAGTTACAACCAGTCGTCTGTGGCTTCTTTGTCTTCTAAGACTCTTCCTTCACATGACCACCGACGGTGACCAAACACTTGTTCAAAAGGGATTCTCGATCTTGGTCTTGTGAGTGCTAGCTCCATTTCTTGATATGACCTTGGGTGATGGTCTCTCGTGACCACGGCTGCGAGCTCTCTTCATGTTATCCCCTTGTTGCATGTGACCTCAGGCTACATCCTTGCGTAGGTGAACGATTGCGGGCGCATCCAAGAGTGGTTTGGGATCAACTTCTTTTCTCTCTGCAATCCACTTCCAACTACCATGTACCCTTTCTCCAAAACCGCGGTTTCAATTGTGGCCCGCTCAAAAAAAAATAAGACCCGAGCATGTTCTAACTCTGCAATGCGACGGGACTGTCGATCTCATGACCTTGATGGTGCTCCTTCGATCAATGACTCCAATCTATCTTCCTTTCCCGCCTTCTTTCATTTTTCCATGCGTGATTCTTAGTCTCAATGATCAGGTGACATGTGGCCCTCCAAACCAACTGACGAGATCGATTTCGACTTTCGGGCTTCGGGAGTTTTGATTCTCAAACTCCGCTTTCTCATGGAGCATTTCACCTGAAATCCACGATCCAACGACGCGTGTCCTTTTTGGATCGACGGGCATAACTCCTTCGGGTATTCGTGGTTTGACAATCTCAACTCTCAACTTAACTTCATCCTTCCTTTGCTTTTTCTCAGAGTTGACAATCCACTGACGCGTGTCCTCTTTAATCCAACAACTATCCTTCACTCTGGGACTTCGGCCTTCGGCAAGCTCAAACCTTTCTCCTTTGCGTTTTCCCAGAGTAGTTTTGCCAGAGTTCACAATCCGTTGACACATACCCTCCTGCATGATCAACGATCATAAGTGACTTCGACATTCGGGACTTCGGGACTTAGGGCATCTGCTGGTGGTAAAGCTCCTGAAGTAAAACTCTCGAAGTGACGTCACTTACTTACGTCATTTGATGATGTGTCATGAGCCTAGTAGCTTCCACGTGTCACTCAGATTTGTGATTTGCACGTACATGAAGTGCCAAATCAACTTGACACTTGTCATTGTCTGATTGCGCCACGTGTCCTTACTGACGTGGATCCTCATTCACTTCAGGACTTCGGGTAATTCGACTTTTCAAGTTGCCAATTCTTCCAAAACGAGAATCCCCGAACAATAACCTCCTCACAACTTTTAGACTCGAACTAAACATTGATCGTCGATCATGTTCTCAAATCGATGACTCGATATTTTTGCGATGCTCCTTTTCTAGCTTATCTTGTCCTTCCACTTCAAACTAATCCGATGGCTATCGTTTACTCTGGCTCTTTGGCTCTTCGGACTTCGGGTTTTTAAAGTCTCAAACTAAAGGATCGTGTGCCACCTGTCAGTCTTGACGATGGACGGTCCCTGTTTACTTCGAGACTTCAAGACTTTGACAAGTCCACTCTCCTACACTCATCAAAGGCTTAACCTTCTTGCATTTATTTCTGGATCCAAGGACTGTTGATCCTCAATGCTCAAATCCAACGGATCAGATCTGTACTTCTCCTCCGCACTTCCTCTGGTCACTGGATGCTGATCTAATGGTCATCGGGTATTCGATATTGGTGATCCAACGACCACTGTCACTCTTCCTCCCGAGCTTCTGATCTCTTCGACTTCAAAGGTTTTCTAAGTGTTCAAAGGTCTTGACCTTTGCTCCCCCTGCGAGTCTGTTTCATGGATCTCGTCTGCACTTCTGGACTGCGATCTGTTTTGATATTTATCATCTTCTGCGATCTCAAGGTTTGGTTCGTTGCTATTCTTGCCATCAATGACAAGAACACGCTTCCTGTAAAACATGCCAACACTAAAGTCTATGGAGGTGTACATACCCTACCCCCTCTGGATTTGAACTTGTGACCTCCTAGGAGGAAACACATATGTATGTATGTATGTATGTACATATACTACATGTGTTTCCTCCTAGAAGGTCATAAGATCAAATCCAAAGGGGGGTAGGGTATGTATGCCTCCGTAGACTTTAGTAGTCAAATCGCAGTTGGCCTGATGGTAAAGAACATGTGTTCCCCCTAATAGGTCACAAGTTCAAATCCAGAGGGGTGTAGGGTATGTATACCTCCATAGACTTTAACAGTCAAAGCGTTGTGTGGAGGGGGTCCCTTGTCCCACAAAAAGGGGGTCTCATACACCAATTTGGTGTCTGGCTTGGCTGTGACCTTAAAATTTGATTATTATTATTATTGTTATTATTATATATGTATGTATGTATGTATATTACACATGTTTCCAACTAGGAGGCCACGAGTTCAAATCTAGAGGGGGGTAGGGTTATATGTACACCTCTGTAGACTTTAATAGTCAAATCACAACGGGACCAATTTGGTGTATGGCTTGGCCATGACCTTAAAATTAGATTATTATTATTATTATTATTATTATCTTATACTTAAGATGGACATTGGAATAATTTATTTATGGTTGACATTGATTTTTTTTTGTTATTTTTTTTAAATGCCACGTGTCAACTCCATATTAAGCAAGAAAATAATTACACATCTCCCTTAGACTAGGATGTAGAAAGCACCTATAAACATAATAAGATTTTTTTTACTTTCATATTCATATATATATATATATATATAGAGAGAGAGAGAGAGAGAGAGAGAGAGAGAGAGAGAGAGAGAGATGATATAAAAAAATTCTTTACGAGTGACATTGGAATATTTTTTTATTATTAGTATTACACAGAAGGAATTACACATATCCCTCACGATGATGAAAATTGAGCCCTTCCTAACCCTTCCAAGGGGTTCAAGCCAATCCTAGAAGGGTAATTCAAAAATCACCCTTCAAAATAAATAATTTTTTTTTGAATATGCTTGTCATTTATGAAGGACAACAAATATTATAAAATTTCAAAAGAAGGGTGACATTTGCAACTACCCATCAATGTCTCAACTCCCAATTCTTGGGTGGTCGATGATCATTGTAGCTTCAATATTATATGAGGTTGGATGTGAATCACAATCAAGATTTAAAATTCTACACCTGCTACTTGCCTTTGTCACATAATGAATAAAAATATATATTCTAGTTGATTCCCATCTATTCCCTGATATGGTGTACCCTTACATAACATTAAATCTATTATATAGCTCAGCCCCATGTAATCATACCACCATGTTGGTGTATCCACCATTTAAGTGTCACTTAATGAAAGCTTCTAGGATAAGCTTGGACCCATTTTCTTTATGAATTTCCACTTAAATTCACGTGCTATGAGAGTTTTCAATCCTCGTTCATATGAGAATTGACATCACTTTAGTATCAATACTTGATGTGTTTGGATCTCACACTCTCCATCATGCCATTTTCTTTGTTACCTTTGCATATGATCTTGACTCTACAAAGTACCAGAACAATTAGTCACGAGTTGTGGGTGTAAATTGTAATGGCATTGGAAACTTAATAACAAGATTAACTACAAATGTATGGCTCAATGAAGATATTGAAGAACAAACAATAAACAATGAATGGATTCAAGGAAATGAGGTTGTCTCTCTTTCTTAATGTTCACATATTTCATCTTCGTGGAGGTATCTAACATATTGATTCACAGTTATTTTGTTGCATTGCTAATGTTATGTGTTTGTGTGTTATTAGTGATCACGTGGTCACTGGTTATGGATTTTTGTAAGGTAGCTAGAGAGGTAGTGGGGGGGCCCAGAGGGCCCATAGTGATAATAGTGGAGGTCATTCAATGTAAGGTGGACTAGGTCCACTATATTATTAAATAAGGCCCACTATGGTAGTTAGATATAATAAATGTAAGAGGACTTCTTAGAAGGTTCTAGTTCTAGAAGATTCCTCCTCTAGAATGTTTTTAGGTGATGGTAGCACTATATAAAGGGGTTCAAGCAATGTAATGAGACATGAAGAGAAATATAGTATTGTAGAGCGGTAGCTCAATAGGGCGATGCCCTCTTGAAGAGGCAAGTGAACAGGAGAGGATCCCTTCCATAATATGATCCATTGTACGGTGTTACCCTACCTCAAGGGTTTTCTCTATTTCTTGTGTTCATTGTTATGGTGAATGGTTTATGGTTTATTCTTGGTTATTTCTGAAGTATATTTACAGATCTGGTTTAAGTACTTAACAAGTGGTATCAGAGCACTTTCCTTGGCCGGAGTTGTGGGCAAATATTTTTTATTTTTGCATATTTTTTTTCGGAGAAGAAAAAAGAGGGCCGCGACATTCCAGACATTTTCAGTATATTTATTTGAAAAATTTGTAGAAAAGGGTTGTAGATCTAAGTTACTCTTAGAAAAACACCCAATTTAAAAAAAAAATCGTCCGAAACGGAGTCCGGAAGGTTAAGATATTGAGGTTTTAAAATCTGCAATTTTTCAGGGTTTTTTCTGCGGACGACGACGCGATTTATTTTTATTTATGTAGCATTTGGAGGCCAAATTTGCCCAAATAAATTACAGATCTAAGTTCTTCTCACAATTTCACCAAATTTCAAAAAAAAAAATTAGCCGAAACGGAGTCCGGGAAGTGAAGTTATGAGCATTTTAAGTTCAACAGTTTTTTAGGGGTTTTCCAGAAAAAGCCGCGATTTTCTGCCGAAACTTCTTGGGTCTATTTTTTGAGTTTTTTCGTGACAGCCGCAGGAACGAAGAGTTCATAGGGTGCTCATATGGCTATTTCATCTCAAACCTTGAAAGAAATTCTTGAATCATTCAAAGCCCAATTGGATGATAGATTTGATGCATTTGCACATGGCCTCACAAACAGCCTCACACATGACCTCACAGACAGCCTCACACATGGCCTCAATGATAGTTTTCATAGTATTCAAGATTCATTGAATAACATGCAGGAGATATTTCTTATGGAGGGCCTCAAGGATAGATATAATAAAGAAATATATGCTTGGTACGATTTTGAGGCCGATTGTGATGATTGGTATATGGATAGTTGTCATTTATGGGATGACAACCACTTCCATATTTTATTTTATGACTCTACTCCACCTTCTGTAGAGAACATCAAGGTCCCACATCAAGAGCTAGTTACCAGCATTCAGTCTGCATATTCTACAGTGGTATTATTCCTTCTAGATTCTGCTACGACCCTTTTCCACTATGTGGATGGATCTTCTTATTTGGATCCACATGATAGGTGTCAGTCTTTGGAACATCATTTGGAGTTGGTTATTGGGTTCCAAAATCTTCTACAGGGAGTTCACATGAGCACTTGGACATGGGACCCGGGCTTACAATGGTGGTTGGACTACTTCAGCATGGTGGATTTCCTTTCTACATGAGACTTTGGTTCTTCAGTCTTCTTTAGCATTACAGTCCACAATTATCCATGGGACCCTGGTATATGGTTGTACATCAAGCGTCGAGGACAACGCTTTCATAAGGGGGATGGAATGTAAGGTAGCTATAGAGGTAGTGGGGGGGGCCCAAAGGGCCCATAATGATAATAGTGGAGGTCATTCAATGTAAGGTGGACTAGGTCCACTATATTATTAAATAATGCCCACTATGGTAGTTAGATATAATAAATGTAAGATGACTTCTTAGAAGGTTCTACTTCTAGAAGATTCATCCTCTAAAATGTTCTTAGGTGATGACAACACTATATAAAGGGGTTCACGCAATGTAATAACACATGAAGAGAAATATTGTATTGTGGAGCGGTAGCTCAATAGGAGGATGCCCCCTCGAAGAGGCAAGTGAACAGGAGAGGATCCCTTCCATAATAGGATCCATTGTACGGTGTTACCCTACCTTAAGGGTTTTCTCTATTTCTTGTGTTCATTGTTATGGTGAATGGTTTATGGTTTATTCTTGGTTATTTCTGAAGCATATTTACAGATCTGGTTTAGGTACTTAACTAGTGGTATCAGAACACTTTTCTTGGCCGGAGTTGTGGGCAAATATTTTTTATTTTTGCAGTTTTTTTTTTTGGAGAGAAAAAAAGAGGGCCGCGACATTCCAGACATTTTAAGTATATTTCTTTGCAAAATTTGTAGAAAAGGGTTGTATATCTGAGTTCCTCTCAGAAAAACACCCAATTTTAAAAAAAAAATCGTCCGAAACAGAGTCCGGAAGGTTAAGATATTGAGGTTTTAAAATATGCAATTTCCCAGGGTTTTTTCTGCGGATGGCGGCGCGATTTATTTTTATTTATGTAGCATTTGGAGGCCGAATTTGCCCAAATAAATTACAGATCTAAGTTCTTCTCACAATTTCACCCAATTTCAAAAAAAAAATCAGTCGAAACGAAGTATGGGAAGTGAAGTTATGAGCATTTTAAGTTTAGCAGTTTTTTAGGGTTTTTCCAGAAAAAACCGCGATTTTCTGCCGAAACTTCTTGGGTCTATTTTTTGAGTTTTTTCGTGACGGCTGCAGGACCGAATAGTTCATAGGGTGCTCAGATGGCTATTTCATCTCAAACCTTGAAAGAAATTCTTGAATCATTCAAAGCCCAATTGGATGATAGATTGGATGCATTTGCACATGGCCTCACAAACAGCCTCACACATAGCCTCACAGACAGCCTCACACATGGCCTCAATGATAGTTTTCGTAGTATTCAAGATTTATTGAATAACATGCACGAGATATTTCTTATGGAGGGCCTCAAGGATGGATATAATAAAGAAATATATGCTTGGTACGATTTTGAGGTTGATTGTGATGATTGGTATATGGATAGTTGTCATTTCTGGGATGACAACCACTTTCATATTTTATTTGATGACTCTACTCCACCTTCTGTAGAGAACATCAAGGTCCCACATCAAGAGCTAGTTACCAGCGTTCAGTCTGCATA
>ML782418.1:714731-728966 GCA_009831015.1 Picea engelmannii
AGAAGACTTCTTAGAAGGTTCTACTTCTAGAAGATTCCTCCTCTAGAATGTTCTTAGGTGATGGTAGCACTATATAAAGAGGTTCAAGCAATGTAATGAGACATGAAGAGAAATATTGTATTGTGGAGCGGTAGCTTAATAGGGGGATGCCCCCTCGAAGAGGCAAGTGAACAGGAGAGGATCCATTCCATAATAGGATCCATTGTACGGTGTTACCCTACCTCAAGAGTTTTCTCTATTTCTTGTGTTCATTGTTATGGTGAATGGTTTATGGTTTATTCTTGGTTATTTCTGAAGTATATTTACAGATCTGGTTTAGGTACTTAACAATTTTGTTTCTAATATTTGGTCATTATTTGAGCACATTCTTTGACCTCTATACCACTTAGTATGTCATTCGTGGCATCCCTATTATTGCAATAGATATTCATGGGAACAAAACACATGCACAAAATGGACCTTTTCAACATAACAAAACCTAAAATTGTAATCACAACAATGAGAATTGTGATTTTGTTCATTCAAAATTCTACATCATCAAATCCTCAGTCCTTTGTCCTCTAGATTGATCATTCCCCTTTTCTCAATTGTATGCATCTTTATTTATCACACTCTTTAACTTTCTTCTTGTTGTTTCTAGCAACATTGACTTCAATACGATGATAATTTGTTTATCAAATATTTTGAAAATGCTCCATAGCCCTCTTTCCATTTATCTTGCCTCAAGCCCAAAGTTAATGAGGCATGTCCTTTTCATCCTTAGTTCTTGGAGCAATGTTTTTAACGCCTAGGTGGAATTATTAAGCAAGTAATGGAGAAGGTAACATTCACATTCTCATGCATTTTTGCATGGTTTAATAGATAAAATGAACAATTAATAAAAAATAACATAATTGGTGGTCTTGGTGAATAATTTCCTATGGATCTTAGGAAGCTTTATGTCATTGACATCTTAGCCTAAATAATATCCATGGATCCAATAATGATATGTTTGTATGTCCTTTGATGCCTATAAAGAAGTAGGCTTTTTTCCTAGCTCTTATAGTGTTTATAGTGTTTTGATAGAATTACCCCGCTTGAATATATGCTTTAATGTCTTTTATATTGAGATATACAATAAACATACTAAGTGTTCTTCGAAGTTTAAAAGACATTGACTCCCATGGTAAGGCATTAATGTGATGTGCTTAAGATATGAATCCAATATGCAATGCTCACAAATCATATGGAGACACATAACAAATCCTATCTTATATATTGGGTGTCCAAAAAAATGTTTGATTTCGACATTCTCTCTACATATGTATCTCATCATTGTTAACATTTTGAAATTCTTTAGAAGAACAACCAATGAAAGTGTGATATAGCTTCAAGCAACAAGGTGATCAAGCTTGCATTAACACATAGACTTGGGTATTAACATGGATCCCATGTTCAAACTCATAAGAAGATGTGGATGAGGCCAAATTAGTAAAAAATATTCTATAAGAAGTATTCCTAGATACATAAATTCAATCTCTGAAGAAAACAAACAATATTTTAACATTTCGAAGGACAATATTTTATTTAAACTATTTTTTTTATGAATTGTGTTCTTATTTTATTGTTGATAATTGAAGTATAACTTAATTTGCAACTTTTCATCATGGAAGGGTTGCATGAAGATATTCCCTTCACTTTGAATTAAGAACAACCCTTCAAATTTTATCATTGCTCCCTCATACTAGGTTGTAGAAAGCGCCTTTCAACATAATAAGCCATTCAAAATGTCATTTTATTTTAGAGCAGTACACGCAATTGAAGCCAATATTTTATGTTAGAGTGGTATAAGTAATATTTTTTCATGAGATCCTCGGATGGGGTGATAGGTGGTCAACATGCACATTAAGGAGTTAAATGCACACACAACCACCCTCTCCTCACTACCTCATGGGATGACATTCATTTCTCATATGTGTTGGTGCGACGACACGCATGCTCTAGTTTAATGGCTTCCTCTGCACAAAATCAATGACAGGTCGGGATGGGTATGGGACACACGAGCCTGGTCCTTTCAACTCCTTTGACGCCTCACCATTTACATCGGCTACACATTAGATCTTGTCATTTGTTTTTGGAACAACTCTTGAGTTTTGGAACAACCTGTGCTTTTCTAGCTTTCTTCCTCCCCTATTCGCAAGCTTTTCTCTTGTTAGACATCTTGATTACTCGCCCAGTCATGCCCCGAGAAAGAGGCAAGCCCAAGAGAGGGCCTTCTTACTACAATATTTTTGCTAAGCAATGAAGGCTATGCCTCTTTTCCCCTTCACCGTCGACTTCTATGGTTCGTCTTGACAATTCTTTTGTGACACTGCCCCCCTCCTTGGGCCAAAATAGGGTGATGGAAAAACCTCCCATGGCTATCGTCGAGGAAGAAATAACTACATTCCCAATTCAAATTCCATCGGCTTCCCTCCTGTACATGGTTCATGACCCCCAAGTTCTACCTTCCCTTCCTGGTCGGTCCACCCCTGGCTCTCTCGCTGCTTCGGATTAGGATACCTGCATAATTGAAGAGGAAGTCCCACAAGTGGTAAGCCATGTGTATATTATCCCTCTTGAAGGCCACCCTCCTCTCTCCACTGCTCCGGAAAAAGGACATAGTTCTACCTTTTGCCTCTCACCAGATCACTTGGCTCTCATTTTTTATATACGCAGGGACATGGAGGAACAACATCACAGGTACACCATGCTCAATAGTCGCTTAGACTTGATGTTTGTTGCTCTCTCAGGTGCGCCAGACAAAAGAAGATGCTTGACCTGTCCATAGTCATTCATCTTCGCTCCCACCTGGAAAAATCACGACGACAAAGGAAATTCGGGTTCACCCACTATCTAAATTCTGCTATGTTTCTTTTTTTGCTATTATGCATTATAACTTTCAAAATCATTGTAGGAATTCATATTGTTCAAACTTCAAGACTTTCGACCATCTGTTCTGGTTTCCATCTGTTTGGCAGAACATGTGGCAGGTTTTTTGCTTTTGTCCAGACATCAAGACTCTCAGCCACCTGTTCTGGTTTCCATTTGTTTGGAAGAAAAGGTGGAAGGTCTTGTTGAGACATGTACTATTGTGATGACATTCTAAGGTAATATCATCTTTTTATTTAAAAAAAAAAATACTTTTTTCGTGAGAGAGGAGGTTTTAAATAGATTTGAAATGTGTTGATTTAGTTTAATGAGTATTTTATGTGCAATAATAATATTTTTAATTTTTTAAATAAATAAAAAAGGACACATAAACAAATGTATTCATTTTGTAATAATCAACTATTAGTAAGAAGAAATGATATTAATATAAGATTTAGAGAATATTGAAATTTAATATATTTATATAAAATTTTAACTATTTTTTTGAATGATGGTAAAATATATGATGACTTAGTTGTTAATTGGGAGTGATCACAACCATCATTCACTTATAAGGGTTCACTCACCATTGTTATTGCACTGAGAGGTGCTTTCTATAGCCCGTTATGAGAGAGATGTGTAATTCCTCCCATGCTCAACATGGAGTTGACATGTGTCATTTATTATTGTTATTGCGTCGAGAGGCACTTTCTACAACCCAATATGAGGGAGATGTGCAATTCCTTCCATGCTAAACATGGATTTGACACGTGGCATTTAGAAAAAAACATTTCAATGTCGACCATAAATATGTGCTTTCTATATCTCAGGGAGATGTGTAACCTTAAGTGCTTAGCATGGAGTTGAATCATGACATTTAAAAATATATATTGATAACCAAAAAAATTCAATGTCGACCATAAATAAAATATTTCAATATCAACTTTACATATATATAAAGAAATTGAATGTAAAAAAATTCTCATGGTTAAAACATTTCAACGATGTGTGTGTGTGTGTGTAATTAGATTGAAAAACCTTGAAAAAAGGTTTGCACCTAGAGGGATTTGATCCCTCTCGATACATGATAGATTTGGAGCTAAGATGGATTTACAGTGGTCTAGGAAAAACCATTCCACTTGAAATAACTCGTTGGTGGTTTATGAAGGGGTAAAGTTTCACTCTTAAAGAGGGGAAACTTTCATTCCTGCCAAATGTTGATGGGTCTTTGGCCATTAACCTCCTTACATTCGAAGAAGACTAGCTCTTGGCCAATTAGAAGCAATTTTAGGTCTTACTCCAAACCAAAAGGTGATGTCGGCCTAAATAGTATTTCCAAAAAATCCAGTATTTCGTAATGTCATAGTTGAGGTTACACTAGTGAGATTATGTGCTTTCAAATAACATTTAGTCTTAATATGGAAGAACTGGATTTTAAAACTGAAAGTTTGGATATAACTAAGAGTAATACTATAACTAAGAATAAGACTATCTACTATGCCAAAAGCAAAAACTATCTGCTAATTTTTCCTATCTTGATGCTTATGAGGTGGGATTGAGATCCCAAAACTTCCTAGTTCAGTCATCAGATTGAAAAAACAAAGGATCATAAAAACTAGGTAGAGGGTTGGCCCTCATTCGAAGGCACCTGGGTTTGAGGCAGAGTAACTCGAGAGAGATCCAATTCCACAATATGTTTGGCCATCAGAGTTAGCTTGTGGTCATGGAGCCTGAGTTGTCCTTGAATTTCATCGAATTGGAGTAGAATTTCATATTTGTCCTCCTTTGATCAACCATGGAATAGCCTAGCAAAAGTTTCAAGTGCCAATATATGTCCACAATCCTCAGGTATTGGGAAACCCAAGACCTTGTACTGCTGATGTCTCGGACCCACAAGCCGACAATGTCAAGCACCTTATCATCCGAGACAAAGTGCCTCAAAACCCGAACATCGGCCTCTGCTAAGTCTATCTTGGCTTGAATGTGGGGAGTGGTGTGGGATAGATAAGAATCAAATGATTCTTCTGCAACAATAGCTAGATAGGAACCTAAGTGACCCCTTTGTCTGACGAGAGTGACTTCCACGAGCCATTGGAGTTAGAGTGAAAAGGCAGAGGGACGAGGGGAAGGGTGGAAATTAAGCCAACGTTGAGGAGGTGGTGCAAAGGGAAAGGAAGTGCAGTGGGATAGAAAGGTGACAAGAACAAGTGCATTGAGGAGTAGGGATAAAATAATTGGGCGACAAGTCGAAGAAGGAGGTGAGGGTGTCGCCATTATGAAAGTAGTGAATGCGAGTGATTATAATAGCAACATATGGATATCCCACTATGAAGTGCAGGACGGGAGGGATGTACTAGGCGGGTGCAAGGTACCTTTGAAGCATCAAGGTCTACCTCGGACGACGACCCCATGAATTGTCTCTTTCTTGTCACCCGATACAGGGGCCCAATAAAGTTATTTTAAATATAACCTATTTTCCCAATAATTTAACTTATACGTTAGAATATTTTTCTTATTTATATTTTTATTGTAAAATTGATGTGATGGTATTTTTTCTAGTTAACTCCAAAGAATTGTTATTATTATTATTATATAAATTTATATTTATATTTTTAATATCACATTTTTTATATGTTCAACAATTTAAAGATATCTTATATTTTGTGGATTTTAATTGCAATTTTTAATTTTTAATATTTTTATGTGTTTATTAAAACATAGCTACATGTTTATAATGGGAGATTTTTTTATATTAAAATTAATCAATATTAATTGAGTGAAGTTTTATTATTTATGAAGAAAAGTTGTACTCTTTACCCTGTATTTAAATTTCACTTTGTGACATGTTTATTCTTAACAAGCTTATATATAATTTATTAGTCACTTATTCACTTTTAACTTTATATCCTAAAAAATTTAAAATTTACCCTAAATACCATTCTCAAATATAAAAATTAAAATTAATCATAAATTTTAATAAAAAATAATTTTAAATACAAAAAATATTAAACACATTAATCATCTCACTTTAATAATAATTATAAAATATAAATAATTTATAAAATATTAATAAATTCAAAACTTAATTTTGAAATACAAATCCTAATACAAAATATAAAATATAATTATAATTATAATAATAATAATTATAAAATATTATAAAATATAAAATTATAATTATTATAAAATATTAATAAATTCAAAACTTAATTTTGAAATACAAAACTTATTGCTTCATTATCTTTACAATGCCTTTTCACATATAAACTTGAATTTTTCCTTCTTGAAAATTTGAGTTCCATATTTTTTTAAGGAGGATAATATTATCAAAACATCTAAAAATCTCTAACTCCCTAATAATTCAAAATATATAATATATATTATTTAAGTCCTTAACTCCCTAAGAATCCAAACTAGTATATATATTTTTAACATATAATATTTTAACCTACAAAGAAAAATTAACACCATACTCCATATATATCATAGAACTAACATGCGAACCATCACCTTAAAAGCAAACGACTTTATACTTTTAAAATATAAAAAGCTTAACTACCTTTTTAGAAGCAATGGTAACGTGACCCAACAAAAGCATTTTGATTGCAATTTGAGAGTTTCTTTATGTTTCCACTCCGTGTTATAATTTTATTTTAAATGAAAAGTTCAAATAATGGCGGTTGCAATGTGCTTCATGCATGCCACATTCACTTTTTAAATAAATATGTGAAATTAATATCATATCTAAAAAGTTATTATTGATTTACATCTTTTGAGATTGTAATTTTTTTTACATTATATTAATATAATTTGTTTAATTTTAAGGGTATGGTTATATGTTTAATATGTTTATTGGGTTTAGTTTAAGTGGTTTGGATGAATGTTGTTATTCTGTTTACCTATTTTCAATTCATGTAAGTGACATATTAAACTCCTAATAAGTATATTGTTGTAATGGTTTTGTGTTCACCTATGTTCAATTCATGTAAGTGGCATATTAAACTCCTAATAAGTATATTGTTGTAATGGTTTTGAGTCATGTTATTGACTAGCCTTGTGCCTTGAAGATTTTAGAGTTTATTTTGGATACCATCTTTAAAATAAGGAGAACACCCATGCAATGATATTAAATTTTAGGTTTGTCAATAAAGTTTAAATAAGTTTTAGACTTAATTGTTTTTTTTGGGGGGGTGGGGGGCTACAGATGCCTCGCCCATCCTCCTCGAATTGCCACGTTGCACCCCTTGCGAGCTCATTTTGGACCGACGGTTTTCTTCCTAGTGGTGGCCCATATGAGCTTATAACGCTTTTTTTCTTCGAGGATGCGCTCCCCCTAGTGCAGATCTGGTCTGTATTTTTTCTTGTGCGGGTTTTGTTTGTGGATGCTGTCGTATGATCCGGATCAGGCCCTTTCCGTCTATGAGGTGCCAGTCTCTAGTTGTCACTGCCCTTTTCTCGCAGATTTTAGCGAGGATCTATTTGGTGGTCGGTCTCTAGTGCAGATCGTTTTTTCTGAGGTATGAAGCCAAGATTTTGGGTGCACCTGCACGGGTGTTGTCCGGTGCTTTTTTCTCTGGAAGGTAATCTCATATATGTGTCTTTTGGCACTTGATCTGTGGTTTGCAGGAGGCTAGTCTTTTTTTCTTCAGCCTTTAGTGTGTGTGGGAGTTTTCAGAAGTTTTCTGTGGGGTTGGAAGTCACAAATCCATCCCAGCTGGTATGTTTAGGTTTAGGGCTTGATGCAATGGAAGGATTTTCTCAATGATTTTGGTGGTTGGGGATCCCTGCGTCCCCCTCGGGTCTGCTTTTTGGAGTGGAAACTGGGGTTTCTAATCGGGGTTGTGATTCAAAACTTTGGGGTCCTTCTTTTTTAGGTGTGCAGTGGATTTTTTGATGCCGGATCAACACTTTGAGGTCTGTGTAGAGCGTGCGGTTTCTGGCTTCTCCGTGGATATTGGTTCTCCTATTGTCCCTCTGGATCTGTATTCTGAGGGGGTTTCTTTACCGCTCTGGTCTAGTCCATCCGTGTTCTCTTTTGTTCTGCTCTTGCCATATTCTTGACTTTTTTTGGTGGCTATTCTCCTTGCAGACTTCATATTACTAGGACGACTCTTTGAGGGCCATTTTTTGTTGCGCTTCTCTTCCTATTGGGGTTGAAAACATTTTTAGACTAAATGCATGCTCTCTGTATGCAATATTCAGAATGTAATTTTTATTTCCCTTAATAAAAGTTACGCTTTTTTTATTTCGGAAAACAAAAACTTAATTGTTTTTTAATATTAAGTTTTTATTTTAATAAAATTTGAATAAATTATATGGTTAAGAATAAATATTTTCTTTTTAAAAAAGATTTTTTTTTTTGCTAGTTTGTCCGTAACCTACGGGACTAGCCTGTGGCTGAGAAACCGTGACTCAGGGGCATCTAAGCCATCAAAATCACCCGAGGATCGCACCTGGCTTGAGCCACACCAACCCTTAACATGGATGGATTTGTTGTCCCCATAGGTTTCAAACTGATGACTTTAACATCACAGAGTGCCTTAACAGTACACTTTGTCACTGACTGTCCTACACCTCAGGGACTGAAATTTGGAGGACGTGGGGGTGGGATTTGATCCACTTATGTGTGCACGGGTCATGATATTATTTAATATAATATCTCTGGGTGCAACCACACGTTCGACCAATACCTCAAGGTGCCCCCATGGCTCCAGGTTAGGCCCTCACGGGAATTGAACCTTTCCCAATGATGAAAAACTCCTCGCTTTTCACCATTGGATCCAACCCCTTTAGGCTTAAAAAGATAAATTTAAAATACATAAGTATTTATCATTTAACTAAATTATAATTTTAAATTATATTATTATTATAATATTGGTATAATATGTATAAATAATATTAATAAAATAGTCTATTGGGTTTAGTTTAGGTGGTTGGGAGGAATGTTTGTTATCCTTCCTATCGATATTCAATTCCGATAAGTTACATGTTGAGTTCTTAAAAGAAGTAAATTATTATGATGACTTTAAACCTTATTATTATTATAATATTTATATTTTACTTTATTGTTATTTTATTATATTTATATTTAAATTTCTTAATAAAATTATTATTTTTATCATATGTATATGATGATGATGATGATGATGAATGTCCACTAAGACCGAATTGGTCTATCAGACCTTAAGAGGGTAAGTGATTACTTACGATTCTTTAGAATTTTGTTTATGTGCTTGAAAAGCATTACGATAAGCTTTCCGAGATCGCCATAGTTTTGTTGAGTTAAGAGGTTAGGAAGGTTGGTAGTGTGACAGATATTTTGAAAATGAGATCTAATCTGGGTATAGGCTGGACAATCTAAGAGAAACTGTTTTTCATCTTCAACCTTCTTAGTGTCACAAAGGTGACACAATCTTCCATTCCATGACGTTTTATAAATTGACCAACACCCAGTTTCACTATGGAGCTTGTGAGAATTTGTTCTTATCTTAACAGTGCTTATTTTTTTCTTTACACTTGTCAAAACAGATAGATAATTTTGATCTTCTAGATTAGGGTTGATTACATCCTTATAATACCTTAATTTTCTTTTTTCCTCTAAATCTTTATCACACCACATTTTCTCCTTAAATTTTGATTTGATGATATTTTTAATAGTATCTTTATTATGCAAAATTGTGTCTTCTATGATTCCCCAATAGTTTATCCAAGACCGGGCATCTTATGCAAAATTGTGTCTTCTATGATTCCCCAATAGGAAGTCTCTTGTCTTCCATGTTGTTTAACTTGTTCTTGTACATTAAGTATCTAGTCATAGTCATGCTCCCAAGGGAGAGAGGTTTGTTTCAAAGAGGAGGATGGGATATGGCATATTTCCTTTAATTTTGAGATTATAGGTTATAAAATTCTTTTGTATTTTCTCTATCTTTCTCCATGATTCATGAGAGATACTACAACGCCAGACTTCACATCCATAAAGAATAACAGGTGTAACAAGAGTCTCAAAGAGAAGATTCTTGTTATCCCAAATCCAAAGATTGACTGATTTACAATTGTTTTCAAGCCCATAATAAGCTTTCCATCCCCCAATAATCATTTTCTCAATGCTATAATTCCAGTTGTGGTGAATATCAATTCCAAGATATTTGTATGAATTCACTTCCTCCAAGTTGTTGTTGTCATATACAAAGGTATCATAAGTGATCTTATTGGATTTAATAATCATGACCTTAGTCTTATCAGTATTAATAGTCATACCCATATTGGAGCAAAAATCCATGAGGATTCTTAGTTGGTTTTCAAGATTACAGAGACTCCTTCCCATAAGAACGATATCATCGGAATAAAGAAGAGGATTGATGACTATACCAGTGAGAGTAGGGCCAACACAACCTGCTTTTTTCCAAGCAATCTTCTAACTTGTCAATGTATATGCCAAAAAAGGTAGGGGGCAAGGGACAACCTTGTTTGACTCCAATATTGCAGTTAATCTCATCCGACTAGCCCTCAGTATTTTTAAACTTAGCAATAACGTTCTCATACATCCTTATTGCAACAATCCTCAACTCGAGAGGCACTTTTAATTCTTCCAACCTATTCCAAAGGTTTTTCCTAGGAACCGTGTCAAAAGCTTTTTTAAAGTCAACAACTTATTATTTTCATATAATGTATAAAACCATTTTTTATTTAATATCATTAAATAAATAATATAGATGAGGTATTAGTGTAAATCTGTGTACCCTAACAAACCATATAGATGAGGTATTAGTGTAAATCTGTGTACCCTAACAAACCATAAACATCTTGCCCCACATACCCTTCAACCTCAAAACTTAGCTTATATCATATATGCCTTGAGATTATTCCATTCTCACTACCAAGATACATATGTTAATTTATCAGGTGCATATCCTCAGGTAGAAATAATATTAAAAAAGAGGTGATTTAATGTTTCATTGATATAGTTGCAACACTTATTTTAATAATAATATTAAAAAAGAGGTGCTTTAATGTTTCATAGATATAGTTGCAAGACTTATTAGTCCATGCCGAAGGTCATGTTTCTTGCAATGGATTCACCGTTGACTATGTATTAGTTAACGTTTGATTTAAAAATATTTTTCTATTCTTCAATGTTTTACATAACAAAAATAAAATAATTATTTTTTTATCATATTTAAATTTATTCTTTAATGTTTTACATAACAAAAATAAAATAATTATTTTTTTTTATCAAATTTACATTTTGTTATAAAAATAAAATAATTATTTTTTTTATCATATTTAAATTTATTTTTCAATATTTTACATAACAAAAATAAAATATATATATATTTTTATCATATTAATTTTTTTTTTATAAGGAATCCTATTGATTGATAGATTTGGAATCTTATTGCCCACCAAATATAATTTTTTCACTCATCAGTCATTCATTGTGTTTACTTGCCTAGCTCCCACAAAATGTAATTTTACATTTTTATATAACTTTATTTCACTTCTAAGTGAAAACTTTAAATTTATTATAATGATTTATACACAGTTCTTAGCAATGATTTCTCTGACAAATGATGGAATGCTGAACCATTGCTGCCTCTGTGCCACCGCCTCGTCTTGCTTCCCACTGTCTCACCCAAGATTTCTTTCACAAATGATGGTCAGGATGCTTCGAAAATAGTATAAATATCATATACATACCAAATGGTAAAGATACGACAAGATTTATTAAATATTATATATACTTTTTATTAAATTAATTTTTGAAATTACCAACATAAGTTGGTTGAAAATTGGTAGCATAAATTTGCAACTGAATTATATCATACACTAACATGAAACCTTCAAAAATTAGGTTGGCAAGGCCTACTAGTTGAAACCTTCAAGAGTTAGGTTGGCAAGGCCTACTAGTTGAAAATGGGTAGCATAAACTTGCAATTGACTTATATCATTGTCAAATTGCCATTATCAAAACTTATTTGAAAATACTTTCTAGAGTGATGATTTAAGAACCTGCTTTTCTTCTGCTACATGTAATGTATTTGCTTTCATATTGCTCAACACTGAAAAAAATCAAACAATGTCATAAGATAAAACAACAAATTGTATTACAAACTGTATTACTGACTAAGCAATGGTGTGACATGGATTGCAACTTTTTAAAAATTACTTTTAATAATTTTCTTTTTCTGCTACTTATAACACCTTGTTCCCACATGGTAATGTACTGCTGCCTCTGTGCCACCGCCTCAACGCCTTGTCTTTCTTGCCACCGTCTCACCCAATATATTGATCACTCTGCAATGATCATTCTACCACCACCATAAGAGTCTTGAGCCTTTGGATCTTGAAACCTTGAGCCTATTCCTTCAGCGTCTATAAAAATATCCTGGAGGCGCCTCTATCAATCCTTTCTTCAGGCTATCTTCCACAACTCTTAAGCCTCTGGAGTGTTGATGTATAAGTTTACTTAGATAGGTATGTCATGTCATCCTTTTTTGGTTGTTTATGGATAATTACCATGTGCTTCTTTGACTTATCCCATCCATCTACTTGTCTCATTACTTCATGAGAGAGTTATCCATCTACCTTCATCAATGCTGTCTCCTCTCAACCTATTATAAATAGAGGATCTCTTCAATGTAATCAGCAAGCAGATCTAATAGATCATTCTCTCCTTTGTAGAAGGTTATTGGTCTTTGCAGTTATCTTGTTGTGCCTGTGATATTGTATTTTCTCAATATCTTCATGGTATCAGAGCAAAATTGCAAACCCCTTCTCATACTTTGCTGAGAGATGCAAGTTGTCCTTGATCACTGTTGTAAGGAGTCGATTTTTTCAGTATGGGCAAGGAGTCGATACCCATGGCAAGCTACATTTTTTTTCTCACTGTGAGCTGGGCGAGCTCAAATTTTCCTCTCCGTGAGCTGGGCGAGTTCAAATTTGACTCTCCGTGAGCTGGGCGAGTTCAAATTTTCTCTCCGTGAGTTGGGTGGACTCCGATTTTCCTCTCTGTGACCTTCAAGATTCTGATAAGATCATATCGGATTGAAGAGGGGGTAAGATTATCCTCTACGATAGAATGCTCCATGTGGTGCATGATTTAGAATAAGTACAGCGGCTCGGCTCCTTTAGATTGTTGTGTCCACGTGCATCAAATTTCCTTTTCTCTGCCTTTGTCAATTGAAGAGATGGTCGGATGTACCACACAGTGGCCTTGATTCGTTGAAGAAGAGCAAAGATTTTTTGAGTTTGAATCCTCTCCACTCTGTCAACTAATGTTGGTTTCTATGTGTTGACAGAACTGGCATTTGGCAGGCTATTTGTTTCTCTAACCATCGGCATGAAGTGCCCAAAGCAAGCCCCACGCATATAGCCTTGAACCTGTAACAAGCTAGGTGCCTTCGTGGAGAGTGAAACGCTAGCAGTGGTTCCAGGTATCTTTTACTCTGTCAACGGGTGTACTACCACATGCATTTGTTGTTGGTTTCTCAGGCCCGAATATGCTATGGAGATCATCATCAAGCAGTTGGAGTCATTTTGCGGAAGATAGGAGCACGCGAATTTTCAAGCTAAAGTTTTGTTATTTATTCTCAATGCTCCTTTCCTCATTTTTTTAATGGGTTAAAATAAAATATCCTTCTCACTCTAAGAGTTTTTTTTTGTAACCAAGCCACATATTGTGGTAAGTGTGATCTCTTAAAAAGATCTTGAGCTCCTTGTTTAGAGCCTAGGTTTCCATTCTCTTTTGAGATAATACACCTAGATTTGGTGTTTTATCGTACTCTTTATTGTAAATGGCGAAGTTAAGGATTATTGAGCTCCTAACTCCCCATAATTATCATACATGGAAACTTAAGATGCAACAGTTGTTGCAATCAAAAGGGCTCTGGCAGATGTTGGCCAGGGCTCAACCTGTGTTCACTAAGGAAATCAAGAGATTCGCCTATCAAAATAAACTTGATGAAGCCATGAGCCTCATCAGTTTACATGTGTCGGATAGCTTGTTGTTCCACATAGTTGATTGTAAAACTCCGAAAGCAAGTTGGGACAAGTTGGATTCCTTATTTGGAAAAATCAATGAATTTCGAGCCCTACAATCGGAAGAGGAGCTGTCATCACTGGTACCGGATGAGCGTGCATCCGTTGAAGACTATCTCACCAAATTCAGGGCACTAGTGGCTCAACTAAAAGGGTGCGGAAAAAATAAATCAGATAAAGAGTGCATCTTCTTGATTTTATCCAAGCTAAAAGGTCCTTATCAGGTATTTTCTTCTGCATTTTATTCTACTATGGATGCACTAGGAAGTGAGTTTAAAATGCCTTCCTTTGAGCTTTTCTGTGAGCGTC
>ML782418.1:731877-769070 GCA_009831015.1 Picea engelmannii
TCACTGGAAGGCAGCTAAACGCATTCTGAGGTACATTCAGGGTACTACCAATTTTGGTATTCAGTACTCTTCTGGTGCCTCTCAGCTTGTGGGATTCACTGACTCTGATTGGGCTGGTTCGGTTGATGATCGAAAGTCCACATTTGGCTTTGTCTATTGTCTTGGCTCTGCACCTGTTACATGGTCTTGTAAAAAGCAATATGCAATTGCTTTATCCTCAGTGGAAGCTGAGTATCGTGCTGCAGTTCTTGCAAGTTAGGAGGTTCTTTGGCTTCGACAACTCCTTACAGAGTTTGGCATTCAGCAGGATCATCCCACCACTCTTTGGTGTGATAATCAGAGTGCCATACACATCTCTCGCAACCCAGTGGAACATCAATAGACCAAACACATTGAGATCCACATGCACTTCATTCGCCAACTCATCCAGGATGGTGTTCTCAACCTGGAGTATTTGCCTACTGAAGCGCAAGTTGTTGATATCTTCACTAAACCTTTGGCATCACCTCACTTTCTACAGCTACGGTTGATGCTTGGGGTCAAAGAAGTTGTCTTTGGAGGGTTACCTTAAGACCTCCTATTTTCTGTTGTTTTCTCTCTTTAGGGGAGGAGTTTTTTTCCTACGGGTTTTCTCCTTTTCTCCATTTATGAGAGTTTGTATTGGATACATTAGTAAGCTCGTATCCATGATTCATATATTTTGTTTTTTTACTTCCCTAAGTTGCACTTATGGGGGGGGTGTTGATGTATAAGTTTACTTAGATAGGTATGTCATGTCATCATTTTTTGGCTGTTTATGGATAATCACCATGTGCTTCTTTGACTTATCCCATCCATCTACTTGTCTCATTACTTCATGAGAGAGTTATCCATCTACTTTCATCAATGCTGTCTCCTCTCAACCTATTATAAATAGAGGATCTCTTTAATGTAATCAACAAGCAGATCTAATAGATCATTCTCTCCTTTGTAGAAAGTTATTGGTCTTTGCAGTTATCTTGTTGTGATATTGTATTTTCTCAATATCTTCATGGAGAACTAAACATAAGCCTCTCTAAGAAACCTTCAAACTCTAAACCGGAAACCGGACACCTTGAGACTCTGGTACCGCAACTGCATCCGGACAACAACACAAGTCCCGTGCAGTCACCCCTGAACGCAGAAAAAGAAAAATACAGAGATTTTATTCAATGTAACTAAGAGATTAAATAGACAATCAAAGCATAATGGGAAGAGGAGGAGGAGAGCATAGCACGCAGTTAGGAGACAGGGAAAAGGGGAAACCTTATCAACTAGAGCGTAGCTGGCAGGAGAAGCAACAATGGGCTACAGAGTCCGAGGCTACGGCTACAGGGGCTCCAGATTCAGAGGCCTAAGATAATAGGGGCTGCAGATTCGAAGGCGTAGGCTCCATCATCCTAGTGCAGGCTCAAGCATTCTGAATAGGCAACGACGCCATCCAAGCTCCTGTGGGCTCCAGACTCATCCCTATTATGGACCACTACCAACAGACGCAACTATTAATTCTTCGCTCATCTCTCCCAATTCAGGCCAGTTCCCACAAAAAAATGGAGGTCACAAGCCAAGCAGGACGGAGGATTGGACAACGCCTCATGAGACCAAAAACAGTCTGCATCCTCATGGTCGCCCCGTGAAATGCATAATCCTTATATTATGCCTAAGCAGGGCTTCCCTTATCATTCAGTTTTGTTACATCCTATTTACTTTGCAAATTAACCAGTATTATTATTATTTTATTTTCTCAAATACACTTTTCTTTCCCAAAATTAACATTTATTTTCTTTTTTCAAATACACTTTCTTTCACAAAATTAACATTTACTTATCACTTCAGCACCACTATGTGTGATCACAATAGTATTCAGTAGCTGTAACACAGTGGATAGTAGGTCCCCACTCCTTACAGATCTAGTGTTTAGCAGTTTAGTGCTTCTTTTCTAGACTTTATTTGTTTATTTTTGCATTGAATAAAATGCTTTCTTTGACTATTAAATGATGGGCATTTTTATAAAAATAAGGGCTTGCTAAGCAGTCACCACTATCTAGTCCAAAACGAGGTGGATCCCAGTACCAAATTCATCCAAAAGCATCTTAACAAAATTTCCATTTGGGCATACAATATAGTGTAAGAAAATCAGTCATTGGGATTGTCTAGAGTGGGCTGGAAAATCAGTTAGCAACTCCCTACATTTTCATTACTTATCAAATACACTTGTTTCTGTATTCATATTTACAGAAAAGAGATCTTAATGATGTATACTTGGTCTAGATATGAATATTTACAGAAAAAGAGATCTTAATGATGTATAAAGTCTAAAGCAGTGCCTCATGAAGAGATATTCTATATGGTGGGACTTATGAGTTCTATTCAAACAAATCCAAGAGCCCCTAATTCTATAGAGATGCTGCTTGCAAAGAATGATGACATTCTTGGAATATGCAAAACAGAAGGGATTGAAATGAAGTGATATGTTGAGATATCTACAAAAGAAAACTTACCCTAAGATCCAGATGATTGCACCTAAAGCTGCAAAGATCAGGGACATGAATGCAAAGGGAAAGTCCAATAAAAATTCCACTGGTCTGCAATCGCCCATTTCTGAGTATTAGTAATTCCGAATCTAATAAATCCCAGGGAAAATTTTACTGTATGATGTTATTGACCGATTTCTGTGTATGGTCTGAAACTGTGAATGTTATGATTCTCCATTGCCAATAATAGTCGGATGGATAATTTGCAATATCAGATGATGTTTGAAGAAACTGTCTCTGTGTGGACCTATCTTCATAATACCCAGTATTGCAAGTTCGAACCTGCAAGAACCTTAACAAATTCCAAAATATGCTTGACATGAAGCTAATTTTTTATTAATCAATTGATGAACAACCGTTATTTGAATTTTTCAGCTATGGATGAGTTTGTCTAGGTGCCCACTACTAGGGGCTATAGGCTGCATTTGTCAACATCCTACATCTACTAACAAAAATTTGTTTGACGAGCCCACACCAAGTTGCAATTACCAAGCTAGCTGTTTTCAGAGTGCTGATATTGTTATTAGGTAAATTCACACACCACGTTTCAATTACCACTTCCAGGTGTTGGTTGACAGTGGGACCCAGTCCTAAAAAAAAATCCACTTATATTTTATAAAAGAAACTAGGTAGATTCCTCACGAAAAAATGAACGACCCATTCCATTTCACATCATTTGAGAAAGGCATAGGGTTAGAAGTGATCCGAGGTTCTCATTACTGAGCAGCTACAGAAGCATGTCGAGCATAACAGCCACATAAGCATGTTGGGAAAAAATTTGCAGTGCAATTTTCTTCAGTAATAGTGGGGTTTCGAGATCGAATCTCACTGTGAAAGCTTAAGGCAAGTTCGTTCGTTGTAGGTTTTACTTATCATTTTTTCTTTATTGAAATGTTTCAGTCAGATGGAGTTATGAGCTTTACTAGCTCTGCATTACTAGATGAGGCTCTGATCAATAGGAAGAAGAGGTAGTGGATCTCCAAGCACTTTCAATTACAATTGTAAGGATGAATGTATGTTTCGGGAATCAGTTCTTTGGTTTTGAAAGGCTGATATATATAATGTATATATTCATTCTGCATATGTGCAGGCATCAAAATCCTTGAGTAGCACTCCTATACTGGATGGGTTGTACCCACCTTTGTCGCTTCTGCTTCTGTTCATCGGTCTGGTTGTCACCGCGACTTTTTTCATATAAGCACACTATTCTCTTTTTCCCTCACAGGAAGATGAATTGTTCAGAAACCCTAGAAACTGCTATGCAATCTCGAAATCTCGAAATAGAAAATTGATGCATATGTTAATCTGATTTTGAAATTGATGCATATGTTAATTTGATTTTGAAATCTGAGACATTTTGGAAACTCAAGAAACCAATAACCGATGCATATGTTCATCTAATGCCAATCCCAACCAAGTAAAGACGGAGCTGCCCTGCAACACTTGTTGAAATATATGGGCATCTTTATAAACTATTGGCATTAACATTAATGTACATATCAATGTATACTATTGATTGTCTACGATGGTGCAAAGTGACATTATTAAAATGCATATTTGAATTAAGTACAAATTTTGCATGAAAAACATCCACTACTTTTACAATAAGAAATCTAATTTGAGAAAAACTCACTTTAACAGTATATCATATTCATATAGAATATTTAAGGATGTTGTGGTAATGCAAAACTGTGTGTGGTAAATCATTTATTAAATAAAAAATATGCAATTCAACATAAATTCCAAAATCATGTAGGTTTATACGAGTTTAAGCTAGTTTATAGCCTTAGAAGCCACCCATTCGTAATTTTATTATACTTGTCGTGACATCTGCGATATGGTATATAACAATGGAGATGCGATTGCATATTAATCTATCAGTTGACCAAATTTTTTTGAAACCATTAAATATAACTAACATACAAATTGTCAAATCAATTTGAATAATCAACATAAATAAGCCAAAAATTTATGAATAATTGAAAATTTTAAATAAAAATTATATACATAAAACATTATTTTTCTTAATTTTTTGGGGGTAAAGGGGGCTTCGGTTCTGCTTGTTGTGATCGCTGGAGAATTTTTTCTCAGTGGTTTTGAAGGTGCCAGGGTTTCGTGCAGCCTCTTGTCGCGGGTTCTATGGCGTTTTCAGAGCGAATCCATTGCTTCAGGAAGCTAGTTGTGCCTTCCAGTGGGCAGATCTGTTTGTTTTGGAGCCTCTCGACGGATTTTTCCTCCCGATGTTTCTTTGGCTACATTTTTTGGAGGTCACGAGTCTTGTTGCAGACTCCATTATAATTTCTTGGTCTGACCTCTTGTCTGCTAAGGTCCTGGTCTTCTTTGGATGAGTCGATCGGTGTGTTTGTGGTTTTACTCTTTAGATTTGGTTTTATGTGCGATGTTTTTGCTATTATTCCTCAGATTGTCTTTTCAGATTTGATATTTGGAGCCTAATATGTCGACTGCGGGATTCTGGTCCACTATCCCTTTAGCCTCTAGTGTGTGTGGAGGCGTTACTTGAAGATTTATGAGGGTTTGGCCCTCACCAATCCATTCTTGTTGGTATGTTCAGGGCTTGATGCAATGTTAGGGTTTTCTCGGTGGTCTTGGTGACCAGGATTCCCCGCGTCCCCTTCTGGTCTGTGGTGTGGAGTGGATTCTTGGGTTTTCTATTTATTTTTTGGTGGGGTCTGTAACAGAGCTTTGAGGTCCATCTTACGGGCGTGCAATGCTGATTTTGGGCTGTCGGAGTTAGCACTTTGAGGTCTGTCTAGGGTGTACAACTTCTATTTTCCCCCCTCAGTGGTTGCAGGCTCTCTTGTGGTCCCCTTGGATCATGTTCTCGAAGGGGTTTTTTGCTGCTCGGGCCTGGTCCTTCCAGGTTCTCTTCAAGACTTTTTTTCTACCGTGTTATTGGCTATGATTGGTGGCTATTTTCTGTGTTGACTTTATATGTACCGAGGCCGCTTTTTGAGGGCCATATTTTTGTTGTGCTTCCTTTCTCAATGAGGCTGAAAGCTATTCTAGACTAAATGCATGCTCTATGTATGCATTCTTCAAAATGTAATTTTTATTTCTTTTAATAAAAGTTACGCTATTTTTCTTTGGAAAAAAAAATATTTTTCTTAATTTTTTTATATATATTCATTAACATTAACCATCACCAATTAATATTAAATATTAAAATCATATATTTCTTATTTCCAAATTTAATACCAATTAAATAATTTGACTTAAAAAAATATCTTTTAATATTTGGTTCTAAAACAATATTTTCGATTGCATAGGTGACACACAATGTAAGTTATGACTCCTTAACAATACACTCCATCACTGAGTTCACTACACCCTAGCAGCTAAATATTCTTACTAGAGCTTTATACCACCATAGTTTTTTCCTTCTACTATTGCCTAGCCATATTCTAATACTACTTCTATGTTGTACAGTATAAACTCAGTAAAAAATATCGTTAATACAAGCTATTAAACAAAACATTTCTCTCACTGTCTTTTCCAAGCACATTGTTGTTCGCACTTTGTCGTAGACACCACATGAACATTTAAGTTTGGTATTAGAGCCTCTTTCGATGTTGCTTCACCACCCATACTCCCACTTGGCAAGAAATTCCCCTGATTCATATCCTGGTGAGCCAACTGGAACTGTAGTGCTTCAATCTAACTTCTCAAAGTGTTAATCTCATCATGTTGCTACACTATCAAGACCTTGTGTTGAACTAGGGTATCCAAAGCAAAAGTAATAGTTGAACTAAGGGATAAGACCCAGATAGTTATCCTCCGTCTTTCCTCAATTTCGTTGACAACCATGTCCTCAACCTGCTGGAATTAATTGTTCCGAGAATCCATAATAGCCCAATTTCATAGAAGACCAAACAAATTTGTTAGAATATGTCTGAATAATAAGATTGCATCCCTCCCTACTTCAAATTAAGATAAGTCCCAAAGGTATTCACTATCATCAAGAGGGGACACACTCGACGAATTTCATTCCCCACCCGTAACTATAGGGAAAACAAGAATATTGTAGAGTTCAAGATCCAGTGGTAATACTAAATGACCCACTAGGGACACCACATTATTCCTACTGAAAACCAAATTCGAAACCAACACAGAGCGCTCCAGACAAACCACACCACCATCCACCGGGAGATCAATAAAAATAGTTCCCCTTGAGACTTCCACCTCTCCATTAATTGACGAAAGATCAATCCAAAGAAAAGAAAATTGAGTGCTGTGTACCTAGATTTCCATGAGAAAACAATATCCCACAAGCAAGCCACTCGAAACCTTGAGGAGTATGACGATACCACCTAGATTTACCAGTTGCCACTGCACTTTCCTATCCTTTCCTTTTCTTGCAATAATGTTTGCACATCCCACCTGGAGAAGATCCATCAAACTGATAATGGATGAGTATCGGGCGCGTACCCTTTCCCATGAGCTATGCTTCCACCCACGAACCTGATTATCTATCCCACCTCACTTCATTATATTTTGTCTTGTCTTTAAATGCATGACAAGATGATGTCTTGCATCATGCATACATCGCCCACATGAAGATAAGAGAATTTCCATGTGGTCTATTAAGGCCCCGACTTGAAACCAAGACATATGGTCATGGGGGAATAACCACATGCTCAATGCCATCAAATCCCATAAGACCAAGAGCTTTTCCTATGGATTGATTGGCCATTACGTCTGATGCAGAGTTATTTTGACGATAAACATGAAAAAATTGGAGGTTAATATTCAATAAGGAGAGTCTGATTCGATCGACCAACACCTTTAAGCTTGTATTTTTTGGAGATGAACCAGAGATAATGTATCTAATGGTATTTTTGGAATCTCCTACTATGTTTAGATTGAAAATTTGCCTCAGCTTTGCTAGTTGAATCCCCTTAAAGACAACATAAGCTTCGACCTCATTGTTAGTGGAAAAACCTATGTTCCAATAAAAGTTTGGTTCTTGATTTCCTCAGGGTTTGTAAATCACCCCCCTTGCACCTACCTCCCTTGGATTTCCTTTTGAAGCGCCATCAAAGCACAAAGTGAACGCTGATCGGGAAGAAAGCCAAAACTGAAAATCCAGATATGGAGAATGAAGCTGCTAGCAAGATCTTTGAGGGATTTTAACTTGTGCTATTATAGTTATTCTTAGTCGAGACATCGAGGATTCTTCATCTGCTTCCAAAGATGGGAGCTTCTCTTTCTTGATTCTTGTGGAGTTAAATAACTCAACCAATTTCTCCAAGGAGTGCGTTGTCACCAAGCTATGAGTTGAGTACTTATTTTTTAAAATAACTTCTTTCTTAGCTAGCCAGATTTGCCAACACACATATTTGGGAGAGGTCTTCCACACTCTTTGGAAAACCACTTTTCCCTGGAAGGATGCTTGATAATTGTTCATCCATTTTCCCAGATCTTTATAATATGTTGGCCATGTTATCTTGGGAAGCAACTCATGATATACAAAGTGCCAAACTTGCTTGGAGAATTCACATTCTAGAAATAAATGTTGGAATGTTTCTAAGTTTTTTTCACATAGAGCACAATGAAATGGCCCTTGGAACCTTATTTTTATCAATTTTTCTCTCGTTATGATCTTCCCATGTGCGAGAATCCAACTAAAAACATTTATTTGTGGGAGCCCATTATTGTTCTAGATATTTTTCCACCGTGATGATTTTGCTAGACCATTAACTGAATCCATCTCAGGATCGAAGAAGCGACTTGATGAATAGGGGGCGACCACGTGCGCCTCATGGATTGGGCACTGAATAAGAAGGTGGCTGCAAATATCAATGCTTGTTCATTGGATGATCCCTCCTCGGGATCAGGATGTGACCTGGCAACTAGGGGGTTTCCACGTGCTTCTGTTTGATACGGCGTTGCAAGAGCACATGATTTCAGGGCCACCGTAAGCAGTTTGGACCCACACCACTTTCGAACTCGAAATTCACTGCCTCTCGCCACATAGCCACCCTGCAAAACCGTGGTTTGAATTTCGGCCCGCCCTTTGGGTTTTAACGACTGCGTAGCTTGTGGCACCAAAATGATCTGAGGCTGTCGATCTGATCGTGATCTACGATATGGGCGTGCCTGCTATTTTAGCGCCCCCGCTAGAATTTATCCGCCCGCAAAAAATGGAACTCCTCCAACCTCACTCAGAGATAGTGCCAAATTGATTTGCGCAGGGGATATCTGCTGCTGCAAACTACACCCACCTGTGATTGCACTCGTGGTTGTCACCTGCGAACCTAAACAATTTTATGTGATAACATTTTGGATCCACATGGGATGGCATGCTCCATGCGAGCTGCCAAGAACGCGCAGTTCCAGTGGCTTAACCTTTGGGTTGTGGAGTCGAGCTCAAATACATTTTGCTGAAGAAAGCATGCTGATATGTACATTGCTCCACTTACAAAAAGAAATAAAACACACATGCTCCAGAAGGAGATTATTTATGTACAACCCCGCACTAACTGATTTTTACAATATGCCAGGTGAAAGCAAACTTCCACCATAGCCACCCAAGTAACTTTCTAACGAAAAACTTTCTTACTTTGTCATTGATCAACAGGTGATAATGAAATTGTGACATCAAATTGATTACATTCTTCAGATTTCCTCCTAATGCCGAAGGTAAGATAAATCTTGGAGGCTTCAATACATTGAGGAAATGTGACTCCATGTATTCCCCTACAGGGTCATAAAATAGGTGATAAGACTTACTAGGATGGTAACAGAAAGCTTGCTCTGTTTTACAGCTTCTCACATTTGGTTGAATGTCTATGGCAAGCACATGTGAGTGAAAGGTTGATGTAGGCTATTGATCCACTTCTCTTTTGCTTGCTTTGATAACATCTTCTAGCCGATGGCAAGAGATATCCTCATGTATATCAATGGATGGATCTTTCTCTCTATCATGCTGCTCTTGGTAAAAGCTTTCACTTCCATTAGAAAGATGGTTGCTAATGAGTTTTGCTTCTAAGACAAAAAACACCTCAACATCTTCATCATTGTCTCCATAATGATCAAATAGAGGAGTCGTCTTGAATGACATGCCAAGAGGTATATTCTTCCCATCATGAGAAAACTGCTCTTCATTATCAAACACAAGCTGCCTTTCAAGATTCAATCCAGGAAGCAATATCTTATCATCATCATATGAGTCAAAAATAGGTTGCTTATATCTAGTCTTTTTAGAGACAGGGTTACAAAGAATATCAACTTCCAGAAAAGACTCATTTTCTGCACTTTCCTTACTGAGACAACAAACACAATTTCCATCTGATGCAGATGAACAGGGAAGAGAAAGAGCTGATTCCTCATCTAAGGTATCTTTATCATTCTCACAACCTTTATAAGAATCGACTATATCCTGAATACAATATTTATACTCCTCACAAAAACTATGACAAATTAACTCAGAGGAATAAAACTTTTGACAATGCATATTGAATGCAGCATGGAACTGTTCCAGGGAGAAGATGCTACTAGAGGGAAAAGATCGATACCACTCCTAAGAATCTCCCTCTAATGATTACATAAACATTTTCAATAATACATCCTCATGATGTATTCCCCACTGATGCATGAGTTCATGAAACTCAAGCAGATGCTCTGCAGGGTTGTCCTCTTTATGTTCTCTAAATATGGGCAAAAAATCACCCCACTCATCCATAGTAGGAACAACATTTGGAAAATCAAGAACAATAGAGAAATTAAAAGGAGCAAACCTCCGAGCCAAAATGGAATCTATCTGAAAATATGACTTCTTAAAACTATGGAGTCTCCACTAGATTCTTTAATCATGGAGTCGCCAGGTGAATGATATGCAGTCTGAATGTGTCTGGTCTTTGTTCACCATCAAATATTAGATCTAGTCATTGTCGTTCTCCCAGGGAATATATCTTCACTTCTGTCCCCGAAAATGATGCCGTTAATGTTAGCACTGCGAGTCACCCTCAGATTGCAAGAGGATAAGCCCCGTACCCATCAAAATAAAAGTAAAAGGATTAAAATGGTTTGAGTAGGTAGATCAATGAGACAGCAGGGAGAGGAACATATAGCATAAGTAATTGCAGATCAGTTTGGGACCATTAGGCTATGGAGTCATAAGTATCGTGAATAAGGAAGGCATTTAAACCATCTATCATACAAAAGGATTAATGTGGTGATAAGGAGAGAGAAGACAACAAATATCTAAGTGATGAACCATGAAAAATGGGAAAGATAACAACAGATCCTCTACCGCCTCAGGAATCCATAGATTAGAGAGATGCTACATCTAGGCAAGAAGAAAACATAAAATGTCTGTTGAACCATGAAAGATGGGAAAGATAGCAACAGATCGTCCATCGCCCGAGGAATCCATCAATAAGAGAGATTACATTCAAACAAGAAGGGAAACTCAAAGGGTTTGAGTGATGAACGATGAACATGGGAAAGATAACAACATATCCTCCACCGCCTCAGGAATCCATGAATCACAACTCCTACATTCAGACAATAAGAAAAACTGGAAATATATGATGAACCATGAAAGATGGGTATGATAGAAACAAATCCTCCATCACCTCAGAAATCCATCAATCATAGAGATTACATTCAGACAAGAAGGAAAATATAAACAATGTATAAACTAAGAAGACGACCTGATAAAAATGATTCAAAGGAATATTCAATAACATATATTTACAATCCAAGCCCTCAGGCATACAAATTGAAAAATTACAGAGCCCTGCTCCTGAAACTCACTCGGCTCTCTAGCCTCTGAAGAACACCCCCCCCCTCAAAATCTAAGACTGGTCTATTTATAACTAGCTCAACCCACAATTTCCAGGAGTGTGACCAGGATATCCTCATTCAATGCTTCCATCTGCACCATCCTTCTGTCAGATTGCACATATTTCTCCTCTCAGATGAAAGCTCCGGTCGATATGGACCTGCAAGATGAAACTGTCCATGTTGTACTCTAACTGACAACTCTATCCCTTCGGCCATGGCCTTTGTTGTTCCTGAGATTACAGTTAAGGCTCAAAGGATAATGTTAGACATCATGAATATAAAGAAAGTTTTGAAAGGTGTTTTTTCTTCCGTTAGTTATATAAGAATTAATCCTCAAATGAAATTAATGACATGACAGGACCGAGGCTGTATTTTGTCGCCTAAGTCAATTTATAAAATCAAATTATGTGGGAGAAACTTACAAAACTGTTAAACAAAATGAGGCATCAATACAACATGAATCTTACCTTGTTTATAGTAGAAGAAAATAAAGAATTCGCCCTCGAAAGGATATAAGATACAGTAATTCAAGTAGCTCACAGGTCTTGTATTTAATTTTAGCAAATACAAAGGACAAACTGCTTCCTTATAAAATAGCTGATAAAATGTGACTACAGTAGTAGTACTACTAAATTGCAACCACTCACTTATCAAGGAATGACATAAAGAAAAGATAGAAAAATGAGATACAGGAGAAACACATAACTCAAACTGCACAAAGGTTGGAATCTTAGTCTGCACTTGTATTAATTTTCACAAAATGAGAGTTTTCTCTATTACATCCAGCAAGAAGCAACCTGTGTTAAGTCTTCAAACTATGTATTTATCCAAAAATGTTCTCAACCCTAAGTGGTTGGAATTCTCATAATTCACAAATAGTAAATATTACAATATATAAAATTTGATGAGTTTCATTTGCATCTTCTCTGTCTCTTCGCTTGCTGGCAGAGACGTTTCTTCTTCTTATCCTCCAACTCATAAACAACTGGCCTCTAATCATGACCTGTGTAAATGGTATGCACATGTTGTCTCATTTGTTTCCAGATGTGTTGGCTTTCCCTTGTTCAATACACTGAACACACCTGCCTACAAAATGTACCACTAATATGGAAGGTTATGTAATATCATTCACCTCGAAAGTATATAGCTTATTTTATATATGGGGTAGATTATCCTACATTTTCCTTAGTTTTGATGATATAGCTTGTAGCCGTAAACTAGGATTGACTATCCACTTGTTAATCTAGATAATGTCAATTTGTTTCAATTTCTAGATCGCGGCTTGGGCTTCTTCCATGCTTGTCTTGGAACTAATTTATTTTCTTGCTATATCAATTTGCCCCAGGGCTTCAGAAATACTATCTCTTTCAATGTCCAGTGACTCTTTGTCGAGTGAAGAAAATGCTTCTTCACAAGCCTTCCTCACTTCCCTCGCTAACCTTTTACTTTCAACTAGATTGGCCTCCCAGGTTTTTACTGTATCTATGGTTCTGGGTGAAGTGTCTAAGAGAATGTCTATGTTCAGGTTCGAGCTTTCACCACATACTTTAGTTGTTTTCCTTGGAGCCATGATATAACGAGCTCAAAACTCTGTCACTTGTTACAAAAAATGTGTAAACTTCTTATTTTGCTCAAGCTTGCTGTTCCGTGAAAACACAAATGGAATTCAAACTTCAATATATTTTTCACCTTAAGAGTATCAATTTACGCATACCTTCACTGATAATGTATTTGTTAACTTTAATGAAAAATCCAGGTGGTGATATGCAATCTTATT
Organism: Picea engelmannii; assembly: GCA_009831015.1. Taxonomy (NCBI): domain Eukaryota; kingdom Viridiplantae; phylum Streptophyta; class Pinopsida; order Pinales; family Pinaceae; genus Picea; species Picea engelmannii. The sequence continues at coordinate 745,015 of ML782418.1, forward strand.
CGAAATCATTGCTGTAGATCCGTTATTAATTCCATAAATGTTAGGTGGTTCGCAATTGGGAGGTTGCATAGATGAAATTTGAATTTACCCGAACTACGATTCCATGAAAAATTAACACGAGATGATAGTGTTTAACCCGTTAACTAATCATGTTTAACCTTAATTCTTTTCGAGATTTCGGACTTCGGAATATCCGATAATAGCTCGAGATATGATCCCCCAAACACAAAATCATGCAGGGATTAATTATTTGCTAATTGTCTTTAATCTTTAATTAACTTTGCTTAACGCTTAAGGCATTTCGGGAGTTCGGGCTTCGTGAATTTATAATATGATAGAATGACGAATATCCAAACTTCACATGTGCGAAGCTATTATTTAAATTTTAATTGAAGTTTAAATTTTAGGTATTTATCATTCATGTGTCGACAAAATTAAATTTATTACCGTTTCGACAGACCACTACCAGTAATGATGTGTTAAAGATTAGAGGGGTACATGTGTATCGTGACTAGGATTCCTCAAACACTTTTTAGATATCGAGACTTTGGAGTTGCTACATGATGAAACGCCTGAAGCGCGAAACTCCAAAACTCGAAACTCCAAGGCAATCTCTAGAGGCTTGACCTTTATAACAACCAGGTGGCTCCAAAACATTCGAGAAAAGGGGAAACGTTTGATCGATGGGAGAAATCAATCGACGATGGGCCTTGTGCATGTCTTAAGGCTTAAAATAAAAAATATTTATCTTTTGGAAATCGACTTCTAAGTTAAAGTGAAAGGATAGGATAAATATTTAAGCTTATAAATTTAAAAGTGTTCCAATATAGGTTCCATCTGGGGATCGCGTCTCCCTGCGAGACGTGGAAGAAAAATAGACTAAGTGCCTTTATTGGGTTAATGGAGTCATTATTGCATTTCTGTGAAACACATTTGGAAAAGAATCATACTGAGAAAAAGAGTTTCAACCAAAACTTAGAAAACCTTTAAAACACGTCAAATCATGATCTTCGGTTAGGCTATTTGATATTTCTCTTTCTTAAAACTGGATTCAGATTTGCCTAAGATAATCAAAGTAACTTTATCTGAAATATCAAGCTTTGATCGATTTCATTCACATCAAGGTCGAGTATATGTAACATAATTTATGAGGGGGATCCCTCGTTGGTTCAGAATGTAAATATTACTGAAAAGGAATTAGATGTCAGAGTATATCATGTAAATACGTATGACAACCATACATATATCATAGACATTGCTTCACTGCCAATGAGCTTGTTCAATACCTTGGTGAAGTTATCTACTTCTCCCATTGAATTTCCTTTCACCACTTCAGTTAGTAATTTAACATTTAAATGTTGAGATGAGGGCAATCATTTAATGAATTTCCTTTCGTCATCTCTTTTTTTTTGGAAAAATGGGGGTAATCGATTTTTCAAATTTCCTTTCACCATTTGCATTGGACTAGATGGGGGCAATCATTTTATGAATTTCCTTTCACCATTTGTCTTATATTTTATACATGAAGTGGGGGCATTCAATCTATATGTAACATACAAGGGATGGTATCTGTTTAAGATATTCAAAGGAAAGGTCTGTCATAATTTTTCAGTATACTCCGAAACTAATTTTCTTTCAATCTTCAATACATCTTCACCTATTGAGAAGATTTTATAGGGGATTTTAAATTTTAGGGATCAACCTTGAGCGAACTAGTCAGTTTAAAGCTAGATAAGAGAGCTAAAGTTATTAGGATTAACCTAAATATACTTTCTTTCAGTTAAGTTGAAAGGGATGTATAGATTTCCGCCTAACATTATTTTGAAGACATGTTTCTAAGTTTTCGGAGTTAAGGTGAAGTCTTTTCTCTCTATGAAGACCAGAGAGAGGTATTGAGAATCATAGGAAAATAAAACTTGAATATGGGTAGAATAAAACATAAAGAATATTCAAATATTCTGTTGCGAACAAGGTAAATCTCACACAAGCTTGTTCATCGATTCTTGTATTTTCTTTAAGGTCTTTTTATTCTTATTTTTTTTTTATAAATTTTATTTCACTTTTAATTTTAATTTTATCGAAACTCAGAGAAGACTTTTAGGATTAGGCTGTAATTCTTATATTCCTTTGGTTGTTGATCAGGTAACAATATTTATATGGATGAGACTTCTTTCATATTTAGTGAGATCCCCTTGAAAATTTAGCTTGGGTTAGTAGGGTAGAAGCTCATACCTCAGATTTTCTTTATATTTTCAACCAAATAAACCATTTATTTATCGCCTGTTTTGAGAGAAAGCCAATGTTCTGAAAAGTGAGAATTGGTTTCTGATACATCCTTATCTCTCAAATATCAACAAGTATTATGCATAAAAATAAACGTGAGAAATGTCAGAAACTTCTGAAGAAAAAGAAACGATAGGTGTTACTCATTTTTTATATTTTTTTTTTATGAAATAAACAAACCTGGTTTATTTACAGTGAACGTAAAAACTTACCAAAGAAACAAAAAACTGCGAACTAAAACATAAAACTCAAATTGGTATATACAATGGGGATTTGAAACACATTCATTGCATGAAATGCTTCAGGTAATGCCCGTTGATAGGGGCGTTAAGGATTTTCCCATCAAGGTTTTCTAATAAGAATGAGTTCTTTCCCTCGGAAGCCACGATCTTGAAGGGCCCAAACCAAATGTGGTCAAACTTACCGTGCTTTCCCGCGTCTTCTTTTCTAGCATCCCACTTCAAAACTAGGTCACCAGGGAGAAATTCCCTATCTTTAGCCTTTTTATCAAACAAGGATTTCATGTTATCTTGATATTTCTGAAGTTTCTCATCCACTTCGACCCTGTTTTGTTGTACTTCTATTAATTGGTTTATTCTTCTGGTAACATCGTTAGGATCTTCCTTCGAGTCTTACCAAAGATTCATCATAGGTAGAGTGAGATTTATGAGGAGGACTACATCTGTACCGTGCACCATTTGGAAATGAGACATTTCGATTGATTTCTTAGTGCCGATTTGATTTGCCCACAAAGCATATTTCAAATGAACATGACAGGCTTCCTTATTTTCAGTCACCACCTTTTTAATTATAGTGATCAAGATCTTATTTGATGATTTGGCTAATCCGTTGCCCTGAGGATAGTAGGTTGTGGAATGTCCTAGTACAATATTGTACTTTTGAAAAAAACTGACCATCACCATGGATTTGAAGGCTTGGGCGTTATCAATAACTATCTTCCGGGGACAGCCAAATCTAGATAAAATGTTTTCTTCTAAGAAATTGATCACCACTGAGTCTGTAGCATTTCGTGTCAGAATGGATTCTACCCATTTAGTGAAATAGTCTGTAGCGGTTAAGATCCATTTATGATGTGTACTTGAATGCGAATGTATTTATCTGATGAAATCTAGACCCCATTGTTGCAACATAGCTTCTATTTTGACCATAATCAAGGGTAGTGCGGGAAGATTTTGTTTACCTGAGAATAATTGACAAGAGTTACAGGCTCTGACTTTAGTATTCACGTCAGTAAACAATTTCGACCAATAGTATCCAATTCTCAATATTTTATAGGCTGTTTCCCTCCAGGCGTGGTGCCCTCCACACACCCCTTCATGAAATTCATCTATGACAGTCTCCGATTCAAATTCTATTAGACATCTTGATAAAAATCTAAGGGGATCCTTCCAATACAATTGGCTGTCAATGCTGCAATATTTTACCACGTGCAACTTCAATGTTCTCGCTTTAGAGGGAGTCATATCACTTAGGCACTGAAGAGTCAAGAGATATGAAACTATGTCGCCATACCAAGCAAAGGAAGAATTTTTTTCTTGAATCTGAGTTGCAGGTGTATGCACATCAAATTCTTCTCTATCTGGAATCTCTCCATAAGTTTGAAGATGGTTTATTTCGAGTGCTCTGAAATTTGATTTGGTTAATAGCTTAGCTAGGCCTTGACCTTTGACGAGTTTGGTTGGTTTTACCTCAAGATCAAATTCTTGTTTCTTGGCTAGCCATCAACCCCTCTTTCCGTCTCTATCTGGTTGGTACGTAGGAAATTATTCTAGAATGTAGCAAGTAAGTCCTGAAACCTTTGAGGGATTTCACCATCGCATATGCCTATTTTTCCAGTATATCACGTCTCAAATCTGCGTCTCTAAGACTTTTACTGAAAAATGATATCAACTGCTTGAAACCTTCATCGTTCTTCTGTAAGAGTACGTTTACGATAGTATGTTCGGATGCGAATGAAAATATCATGAACTCTTTCATGTAGTCTGGGATGGCCAACACCGACGCTTCCCCTATCACCTTTTTGATACGTTCAGAGGATGCTTTATATTTGGATGTCCATTTGACCTCACTGGTTTTCTTCAACATATCTGTAATCAATTTAACAATTTTAGCGAAATTTGGAATAAATCTTCTTAAAAAGTTTATTTTTCTCAGAAAAGACTGGATTTCCTTCCTATTCCTAGGAATATTGATTGTATCTATATCTTCAACTCTTTTTGGGTCTATTTTGATTCCTTCCCTGGATACTATATGTCCCAAGAGTTTACCTTCTTGCATCGCTGAGATTTCTCAGGGTTGAGTGACAAACCGAATTTCCTACATTTCTCGAATGTTTGTTTGAGGTGTACCAAGTGTTCTGTATTAGATTTAGAAAAAACTGTTAAATCATCGAGATAAATAACGACAAACTTATCTCTCTCGCCGACAAAGGCGATGTCCATCATTCGTTGGAAGGTGGCCCCTGCGTTCATCATACCGAAAGACATTTTATCGTACATGAAAGTACCCCATGGAGTGGTAAACATGGTTTTTTATTTGTCATCTTCATGAACCACAATTTGATTGTAACCTGAAAATCCATCAATCATAGACATCCTGTTATCCCCGACCACTTTTTCCAGAACGTGATCCATTTTAGGGAACAAATAATTGTCTTTAAGGGATGATCGATTTAGATTCCTGAAATCCACACAGAGTCTGATTTCACCATTCTTTTTCCTGTCTGGAATGAAGTTAGCTACCCGCTCAAAATACCTGAGTGGAACAATAATCTTTGCATCAAGGATCTTTTTAACCTCTCTTTCTATCAGAGGCAAGAGTATATGATTTATGTGTCTGAGTTTCTTCCTGAAATGTTTGATGCCCTGTTTTAAAAGGATTTTATGTTTGATGACAATGGTATCATAAGTTCTTAGTTCATCGTAATACCAAGCGAAGACATCCTTGTATTGTTTGAGTAACTTGACATATTTACTTTTCATTTCGGGTGGAAGGTATTTAGATATTTTGACCAGTTTAGGAGTTTCCTTAGTGCCTATATTACAATCCTCAACCTCTTTGGGCCGAGGTTGCAAGGTAGACTTTAGGGGTATATCATCATGATCAAATAATATTTCTAGAGGAATCAAACCCTTTGGGATCTGATCATTTTTCAACACCAACATGCGGTGATTAGAAATCTTATCTTGGAAATCCTGAGGATCTTCACCTTCCTACATGATCCAAGTAGGGTCATTCTGATTTTCCTGGTCGATGTGCATTTCAGAAAATTCATCAAACATTTCTAAAAATTCCTTTATCTGCTCATCGTCTTCAAAGACCTGTCAGCAATGAACATTATTTGGTATTGAAGGCCTGTTCCTCATTTCTATGTGATACTTTAGCTTCAAGATGATAGGTGGCATAAAAGTAGCAGCCGCTTTCGCTAGAGAATCGACTTGTTGGTTTTGTATCCTGGGGATATGATGAATATTAAACGATGAGAAAAAAATTTCTATCAAATCCCAAGATCATTTTCTGTACAACCTTAGCCTTGGATGTTTGGCTTGATACTATTGCCTTATCTGTTTTACAATTAGTTCTGCATCACCGTAGACTATTAAATTTTCAATATTCAACTTCTTGGCAGCTTCTAATCCTAAGACTAGAGCTTCATACTCACATAAATTATTTGTATAATCAATGTCCCACTGCAATCTATATGAGAAAATAATAATGAATTCATCTCCGAGTGCCACAAACAACACTCCAGATTCTGCTCCTTCCCAGACGAAGAACCATAAAAAAATATTTTCCAAACTCCTACATTGTTTACATTTTTTTTTTTTTAATTTTTTCTTTTTTGTTTTCTTATTCTATGAAACTTTCTTCTGTACAACTTTATTCTGTACATTCATCGAAACCATCATCAATTGATAATATACATTTTCCTAAATCCTGATCGACGACATATATAAGGTAATTATTTGGGTTCTGCAGGTCACTTACAGTATATGCTAGCCTTGTCTCTCTGTATAGATGGGTGAACTTTCCACCAAATATCGGGATCGTAGCATACATCATGTCCAGTTGAAGCGATCCTCCAAATTTGGAGCCCCAAGAGCGGGATAACAACATGCCATACTTTGCATGGACATCAACAACGACTACATCCATAAGAATACTCTTTACATGAATCTGTGCAAGATTAACTACCAAATATTTAATCAGACCAAGACATTTAACTTTTCTTGAATCAAAAGAATACAAATCTTGGTATGGTATAGTAATATCAAGACCCAACTTTTCCATAATAACTTTGGGCATTAAGTTGTGGGAAGCTCCAAAATCCAACATTCAGTTATGGAGTAGGTGATCATGCACAATCATCGTAATATAAAAAGGAGTGAAAAAATCTTTGGCATTTTCAATATGAGGACCAAACATTATAGTAGGTCTATCATATTCTAAATTAATATCATCCGCATGACTTTCAACATCCGAAAAATTTATCATCTTGGCAATTTTCTTTCTATATATTGGATTTTTCGCCAATTCAACGAGAGGTACAAGAATTTTGATTTTATTAATTTTGTTTTCCAGATTGAAACTTCCAATTGTCTTTTCGGCTTCTCTAGTTGGGATCTTTGTTTCTCTTCTTTCTAGCCTATTAGTCTGTGTTGCTTTTGTTTCGTTTGTGCTTGTTTTGGCAGTTTGTGTTTCAACTGTTTTTGTTTTGGCAGCTTGCGCTTCAACTGTTTTTGTTTTGGCAGCTTGTGCTTCAGTGGATGGTTGAGCTGCCTCATTCATTTTACTTCTCGACAAGATATTCTTTGGTGGAGCAGTTGTAGAATTTTTATATCTATGCATTAAATTATATTTCTGTTGAAGCTCGACCATTATAGAGTCGGCGATTCCTTGATAATCAGATTCTCCCAGATTATTTATACTTTCCTCATTTCTAAACAGGGGTTCTTGGTCTAAATATATTTCTTAATCCTGTCTGGTTAGGTGAAGTTCTCGGTCATCATCACTGATATTGTTTATATATCCATCTAACCCCTCATAGTCTTGTATATCATCACTTTGCATGAAGTTTTCTGTTTTAAAAGGGGTTTTGATCTTTTGGTCTTCGTTTTTCACTTGTTTCTGCTAGATCTGGGGGTTGGGATTCATTTTGAAATCTCTTCTAGCGAAAGGATCAGGCTTAGCTTGGTCTAGTTCCATTCTAGAGATTTTGTTTGATAACTCTGTGATTATCTTATCCATGTCATCCATTTATTCCTCCAAGGACCTCCCAGATCCGGAGGGTCCTGCTTGTTCTCTGAAGCGTTTGGTTTCCTTGGTTCCTGTCTCAACTTTGGATTTTAGTTTACTCGATGCCATCATGTTTGCCTCGATCTCTATGGCATTGTCCTGCATCCCCATGGGGGTAGCAGATCTCCTTTCCCTCAAAAGTAGGGCAAAGTCTGTCTCAAAAGCCCCTGCGAAGGTCACTTTAGCTTTAGGTTGTGAGGGTTTAACTTCTGCTGGAATCTTATGATAGAGTTTGTTAAACTTCTGGGTGAATTCTAGGACTGACTCGAAATTATTTTTCCTCAGAGCACCAAACTCTGTCAGATAGTACAAGTGATCTTTCTTTCCCCCCTAATGTCTTAAAAAGGCATTTTCTAACTCATCGTAAGACCTTATGGAACCTACCGGGAGCCCCCAAAACTAGATTCTTAATTGCCCTTCAAAATTTTGCACCAAAAGCCTCGAGTAAACATCCTCATGCTCAATACCAAGGATATACACGAATTGGTTGAAAATTTTTATGTGTTATGTGGAATTTAAGTCTCCTTCTCTCGTGAATTTTGGTAAGTTCCTCATATAATTTTCAGGGAAATCATGAAGAATGGGAGGGAGGACCAAAGGAGCATATCTTGCTGCTACCTTGGCAAAAATCCTAGGGGTTGGAGGTGGTACTTGACCACCTCCTTTGACAAAAACCATTGAGAGTCTAGGGGACAAAACTCGGGAACTGTAGAGCGGATTTTCAAAAACTTGTAGTGACCCTTCGTCTACCTCGGGATGAGGCAAAGGAGGTTCTGGAAACTGACCATTAGGAGACAAAAAATATGAAAAAGTGGGAAAAGGGAAATGAGGGTTGGGTTCTTCAGACTTACAGGATATATAAACAAGAGAACCAACATGAGTTGAATCAGGGTATGGGATATATTCCTCATATTTTCAGGGAATCAAAACCTTTACTTAAGGGACCAGCAAAATATCATTAAAAGCAGGTATCGAAAGGGATCTTTTACCTTTACTAGTAAAGGGGGAAGTCGAATCGGTCTCAGCTTTTATCTCAGGTAAAACCAGCTCGGGGTGTATGGTTTTAGCTTCAATTTTATCAGTTGATGTATCTCTGAAGTGGCTTTATGTGTAACCTTCTTGCGTGATTGAATATTCAAGTGGAACCTTAACATTAGTTTTCACAGTTTTGGGTTGGTAAGACTTACTTGTGGATGCAACAGTGTGCTTGAGGTATCCCCTTGGTTTTAATAGCTTTTTAGGATCAATCTTTGTTCACTACCAGGTTGTTCTCCCAGGGAAAAATAACTTCGTTTCTTCGTCTCTGACAACAGAGCCAAAAATATTTTGTCACTAAGATTACACTTAAGGCTCAAAGGATAATGTCAAGCATCATGAATATAAAGGAAATTTTTGAAAGGTGCTTTTTCTTCCATTAGTTATATACGAATTAATCCTCAAATTAAATTGATGTCAGGACAGGACCGAGGCCGTCTTTTGTCGTCTGAGTCAATTTATAAAATCAAAGGATGTGGGAGAAACTTACAAAACTATTAAACAAAATTAGGCATCAATACAGGATGAATTTTACCTTGTTTACAATAGAAGAAAATAAAGAATGCACCCTTGAAAGGATATAAGATACAATTATCCAAGTAGCTCGTAGGTCTTGTATTTACTTATAGAAAATACAGAGGAAAAAATGCTTGCTTATCAAACAACCGATAAAATGTGACTATAGTAGTAGTTGTACTAAATTTCAACCACTCACTTATCAAGGAATGACATAAAGAAAAGCTAGAAAAATGAGATACAGGAGAAACACATAACTCAAACTACAAAAAGGTTGGAATCTCAGTCTGCACTTTTATTAATTCTCACAAAAGGAGTTTTTTCTCTATTACATCCAACAAGAAGCATCCTATGTTAAGTCTTCAAACTATGTATTTATACAAAAATGATCTCAACCCTAAGCGATTGGAATTCTCATAATTCAAAAATACTAAATATTAAAATATATAAAATTTGATGAGTTTCATTTGCATGTTCTATGTCTCTTCACTTGCTAGTAGAGACATTTCTTCTTATTGTCCTCCAACTCATAAAAAACTGGCCTCTAATCATGACCTATGTAAATGGCATGCACATGTTTTCTCATTTGTTTCTAGATGTGTTGGATTTCCCTTGTTCGATACATTGAACACACCTGCCTACAAACTGCACCACTAATCTGGAAGGTTCTGTAATATCATTCGCCATGAAAGTATATAACTTCTTTTCTATATGGGGTATATTATCCTGCATTTTCCTTACTTCTGATGATATAGCCTATCGCCGTAAACTAGGATGGACTATCCACTTGTTAATCTGGATAATGTCAATTTGTTTCAATTTCTGGATTGCAACCTGGGCTTCTTCCATGCTTGTCTTAGAACTGAGTTGATTTATTTCTATATAAATTTTCCCCAGGGATTCAGAAATACTATCTCTTTCAATGTCCAGTGACTCTTTGTCGAGTGAAGAAAATGCTTCTTCACAAGCCTTCTTCATTTCCCTGGCTAAACTTTTACTTTCAACTAGATTGGCCTCCTAGGTTTTTACTGTATCTATGGTTCTGGGTGAAGTGTCTGAGAGAATGTCTGTGTTCGGGTTCGAGCTTTCACCAGACGCTTTAGCTATTTTCCTTGGATCCATGATATCACAAGCTCAAAACTTTGTTACCTGTTACAAAAAACATGTAAACTTCTTATTTTGCTCAAGCTTGTTGTTCTATAAAAACGCAAATGTAATTCAAACTTCAATATCTTTTTCACCTTAAGAGTATCAATTTACACATACCTTCATTGACAACGTATTTGTTAACTTTAATAAAAAATACAGGCGGTGAATTGCGATCTTATTTGAAATCATTGCCATAGATTCGTTATTAATGCCATAAATGTTAGGTGGTTCACGATGGGAAGGTTGCATAGATGAAATTTGAATTTCCCCGAACTACGATTCCATGAAAAATCAACACGAGATGATAGTGTTTAACCTGTTAACAAATCATGTTTAACCTTAATTCTTTTCGGGCTTTCGGACCTCGGGATATCCGATAATAGCTCAAGATATGATCTTCGAAACACAAAATCATGCATGAATTAATTATTTGCCAATTGTATTTAATCTTTAATTAACTCTTCTTAACACTTAAGGCATTTTGGGAGTTCGAGATTCGTGAATTTATAATATGATAGAATGACAAATATCTGAACTTTAGATGCGTGAAGCTATTAATTAACTTTTAATTGAAGTTCATATTTTTAGTATTTATTGTTCATGTGTCGAAAAAATTAACTTTATTACTGTTTCGACAGGCCACTACCAATAATGATGTGTCAAATCTTAGAGGGGTACACGTGTATCGTGACTAGGATTCCTCAAACACTTTTCGGATATCTGGACTTTGGAGTTGCTACATGATGAAACACCTAAAGCGTGAAACTCCGAAACCCGAAACTCTGAGGCAGTCTCTAGAGGCTTGACCTTTATAACAATGAGGCGGCTCCAAAACATTCGAGAAAAGGGGAAATGTTCGAATGATGGGAGAAATCAATTGACAATGGACCTTGTGCATGTCTTAAGGCTTAAAAGTGGAAAGATTGATCTTTTGGAAATCAACTTCTAAGTTAAAGTGAAAGGATAAGATAAATCTTTAAGCTTATAAATTTAAAAGTGTTCCAACAACCTTCACGCTTCCCATTCATGGAATGAGCTGATGTTTTAGCTACCAGTCCTTTTCCATTAACTGAATCCATCTCGGGATTGGAGAAGTGACTTGACGAATAGGGGGCGACTACGTGCCACTCATGGATTGTGCATTGAATAAGCAGGTGGCTGCAAATATCAATGCTTTTTCATTGGTTGATCTCTCCTCGGGATCGGGATGTGACCTGACGACTAGGGGGTTTCCATGCATTGCTGTTTAATACGACATTGTAAGAGCACATGATTTCGGGGCCGCCGAAAGTGGTTTGGACCCACACTACTTTTGGGCCCAAAATGCACCACCTCTCGCCACATAGCCACCCCACAAAATCACTGTTTGGATTTCGGTCTGCCTTTCAGGTTTTAACGACTGTGCAGCTTGTGGCACCGAAATGATCTGAGGTCATCGATCTGATCGTGACATGCGATCTGGGCATGCCTGCTATTTTAGTGCCCCCATTAGAATTTATCCTCCCACCAAAAATGGAACTCCTCCAACCTCGCTTAGAGATAGTGCCAAAATTATTTGCACAGGGGATCTCTGCTGTTGCAAACTGCACCCGCCTGTGATTGCACTCATGGCTGTCACCTGCGAACCTGAACAACTTTATGTGATAACAAGGCCTTTGGAGCCTCATTGTAAAATCATCTTCTCATAGATGCGAGTAGCCGTCACATCTCTTCTCAGAGATAAGCTACCACCATTCTAGCAAGTCTTTCACTCTGTATTTTACAGTCTTTGTGCATTTTCACTCATTAATAGAAAATTGTGTATTATTGTATATCTGTGTTTATTGTTGCACCTATGATACATTTATGTTATAATATTGTATATCCAATATATATTTGTACATTTCTTTATTATATTTCTTCTCTCATTTCATGTCGAAAATAATTCAGATTAGTGGTATAAAATCAGGCTGCTCTTGATCGTTGTTTTCAGTGCATGTCCTCGACGAGGCCCGAGTATAGCAAGTTGGGTCTCGAGATTGTATCTCTTGAAGACAATCGCTCTCACATGCCCAAGAAACACTCCATGGCAGAAGAAAAGAAAAATGACAGAGCAGACGATTCTATCAATCTGTTGCTTGAGTAAGCTCTCACGTGACAAAGGGACAAAATGATGGAGAATTTTTCCCACATCCTGCAATGCCTGCTGATAGCAATAGGCACATCTTCATCAAACAACCACTTTGGAAGAACCTCTCCTTTGAAGGTATAGGTTAGTTTTGATATTCCCATATTTGAAGGTCAAATAGATGCAGATCCCTAGACAAATGTTTAAATATGATAGAAGGTTATTTCTATGTTCACCATTTTTCCGACAGGGAAAATATCACCTTCGCACTCCTTAAATCTCTCCCCCATGTCCAACATTGGTGGGAAACTTACTAGGAGCAAAGTTCCATAGAAGAGTCTTGAATATATGGGGTCGATCTCACTTGGGATTTTTTTGTGGACGTGGTAAAGTAACAATATTACCCTGTTGGCAACTACAAGGACCAATATATTAGATGGACCACACTGCGACAAGAGAGAGGCCAAGCAGTTCGAGATTTCACCAATACCTTCCATACCTTGTGCACCAAGCTAGATATCAAAGACTCTGAACGACATTTGGTTCTGAAATACCATGGGGATCTACACAGATACATCCAAACTGAAATGGATTTTCTGTACATCTCATCACTTGGTGCTGCTTATTGATATGTTGTTAAAATCGAGCAGAAATTTAAGCACTAGAACAAACGGGAATTCGGGTCTACAAATCCGCAACAACCAAAGTATGATAAAGACAACCCTAATAAACAGTCTCCTGAAAACCAGTCCAAGCCACAGGAAAAGAAGGGTCACGGGAAGACGAAGAAGGACACCGAGTGTGATTTCCACAAAATCCCCTAGCATAACACCGATGAATGTCGCTCAAAACAATCATTTGTGGCTGAAATCAAAGACAAGTAGACGAACCCTGATTCAGAAAATACTGATAGAAGACAAATCATCGACACAGACCCCATTGCTATTGTCATGACCACATCATTTCAACCAGAAGAACCAACAGATCCCTAAGGGGGGGAGCACCTTTTTCATTCACAAATGTGGGTGAAGAGGACCCCGCTGCATTTTATTGTTGATAGTGGAAGCTCGAATAACCTCATCTCAGCAGAGGTTGTCAAACAATTGGGATTGTGGACAACACCACACCCATAACCATATAACATCAAGTGGCTTCACCAAGGATGAGATCTTCGTTTCAACCAGCAATGTCGATTGTCATATGGCATCCAACCCTTCAAGGATGAGGTATTATGTGATGTTTCCCCACTGGATGCCTGTGATTTTCTCTTGGGCCAACCATATATGTGGAAGCTCCATGCTATCTATGAGTCTCGGCCTCGTAGTGTCATTGTTACTCTAGGGGGTCATCTCTATAGGATACCATAGGTGATTCTAACTACTGTCCCACCTAAACAGTGCCGCAAGGTAGTATCTCATACTACAAAATTTAGCTTCTTCACAATCTGTTCAAAAGGTGAACAGAACGATACTGCAACCACTACAGCCTTGGCCTAAGCGCCTTCTATCCAACAAAAGTAGGTCAGAAATACTGCAACAAAGAACAAATATTCCTTCTGCACACAGACATCTCATGTAACCAGACTGGTTAAAAAGTTCCAACCCTTCCAACCAGAGGTTCATGAAAACCTTCAAAAAGCTAAGCAACACAACTTCTCCAATGAGGCAAACAACTCATTAAGATGCAGATTCAACAAACTCTTTTCCCTCTCCCCTAGGTACTCAACGTAATGGAGACCATTGCTTGCTAAGGAGGGAGGATTGATCCAAGTGCATATCGGTGGCCACCCACTTTTTCCAACTGGCTCAAAACAATTTTTTGGCAGTTTTGGCAATTTACTATTTTTAGCGGTTTTTAACTTCCGGGTCCATTTTGAGGGCCTAAATGAAGGTTTTTTGAGACCGATCTTCTCAATGATAGCCAAAGAGCCCCCAAAATGAATCTCCTTGATGATACCTTTCCAATGAGCTATCGTGCACCCCAAACAGAGATCGTATGCCAAATTTACGCCCCCGGGAAGTTGATACACACAACTACCCAAAACGGGGTCCACAAAATTATTGGATTTTCATCTTTCAGGGTTAGGATTTTGGATTTTATTTATGATAAAAAAGGCCTTTGGAGCCTCATTATAAAATCATCTTCTCATGGATGCGAGTAGCCATCACATCTCTTATTAGAGATAAGTTGCCACCATTCTAGTGAGTCTTTCACTCTATATTTTACAGTCTTTGTACATTTTCGCTCATTAATAGAAACTTGTGTATTACTATATATATATTTGTCTATGGTTGCATCTCTGATACATTTCTGTTATAATATTGGATATCCAAGATATCTCTGTACATTTCTTTATTATATTTCCGCTCTCATTTCGTGCCGAAAATAATCTGGATCAATGAAATACTAAGGCTCTTAATGTTCAAGGCATTTCCGTCTTGTCTTCTATAAGTTTGCTATAATTCAAACAACAAGAAAAATTCCCATCTCTCCTTTCCAGGATTGAAATTGAGAAAGTAATACATAACACTTGCAAATTTAATCACAAACATGTCCTCTCAAGATAAGACTTTCTTTTTCCAATGTTAAAAAATGTAATCTGGATTCTGACATATTCCAAGAGGAATTCCTCTGTGGTTTTGTTAGATATGGGTATCATTCAAGAAAGCATGTTAATAGGCATTGGAGAATTGATATGAAATAACAGACTAATGAAAACAAGCTTCGTAAGGGCTCAACCTGAACTTCTTATGATCCCTTACTCCATATAGACTAAGATTTTTATATTAGATATAGACTAAGCTTTTTAAATTGGATTTGGCCATATTTTTATACCCAATAAAAACTGGTCAGTGATTCAATTCAGCCATGCCTTTTATATTATGAACAACCTAACCTAATCATCAAACAAATAAAGAAACTTGGTTGTTATACATACAATTTGTAATATTGTTGATGCAAAATATTTGATATGCTTGTTGAAAGTTATACATACAATATGTAATATTGTTGATGCAAAATGTTTTTTTTCAAACCCCCCAAATTCTTTGTGTAAATCTCTAATTAGGGTTTAATTCCAAATTGGTGGGTCTCAATGATAAAGCCCATTCAAAATTGAAATATTTAATCTTTGAAATGTGTCATATGGATGGTGGTACGGCCCATAAATGTGTCTCCCACATGTGGGATGCATTTGTATGGCTAGAAATATGTTTTAGGGTTGTACCACATGCATTTTCAATTTTCTGTATGAAAATGCACATGGTACAAGCCCCCCTACACGTTTCCTGCAACTTAGATGTAATGTTAAGTAAATATGTCTTAAGGCCTAAGTTTTGAGGTCTATTGCATGAATATTAGTCACACATAAGAAAATAATAGGTTTTAGTTAGCATGCAGATAGGAATATATAGATAAGATAGATAAGATAATTTATTGATGTCCAACAAATTACCAAAAAAGTATGTTAATGGGACTATTGGGTACAATGGTGTCATTTCAAATTGAGAGCCCAAAATGGTTCCTATAAAAACAAAGATACAAAAAGTAAAGCGTGAATCTATGCTAAAGTTGAAAAAACCCTAGACATTAGGTGTGGAAAGACTCACTAGGAGGAATATGTACAGTTGGGATGGATCCAAGAACTAATAACATAAAATAATGATGATGATGCAAGTACTTCATGGTCCACTAAGTACATCTCTCAATACAACTAGGGATGAATGAAAGAAACTCAATATTGAATGTTGTCCAAAAGAAGAGTTGGGGGGAATCCAAAATTTTCGTTGAGTTGTTGTATGAAATGGGTCAAGCATTGTTTAATATTGGATGGTCTCTTCATTTGTTGGTAATGGATCTAGTCTAGAAATATTATTGAGGTTGTTGGGGAGGGGGGATGCTCCTCTTGGTTCACATAGATATAGAGTCAAAAATAATGCTGCTATCAATTTGTCTCTTGGCCCCTAGATAATGGGAGCACCATAAAGAATGAAGTAATCCTCTGGGTGGAATCTAGTTTAGGAGGAGGTTCAAGAGCATGGGAATAGAGCTAGAATCCCTTCTACATGTATAAGAATATTCATCTCTAGAGGTGCTTGGAGAAAGTGGAGAGGGTCCGAGCTCCTTGAATAAACAATAGAATTGCCCACAAATATTTTAATAGATGGGGAAGTAGAATATCAAGTGCTCCTCTGTCTTGACCTCTTGAAGATGGGACACTTGGAAAATCTTGTTCGTTTGGGTAGTGTGGTGATATGTCTCAACCCAGAGTCAATATGAGCCCACCTAGAACTCACCAAGGGGAATGCGAAGAAAGTGCACCCACTATTGAGATGTGTTTGGGGGTCAGATGATGAGTTTGTCTCTTGCTTCCATGAAATACTCAACATAGAAAGCCATCTTTGGATGTAATGTTCCCTTTGGGTTTATTTAATTGACCTATTCAAACTTCTTGTAAATGTCATCTCAGATGATCCTATTCAACTCCTGCCTCCTAGGTGAGAGGTGGCCATGTGCATCTAGGGACTATCTGAACAGAGGAATATGGTCCATTGAAATACCCACTAACTCCAAAAGATCTAAGACCCCTACAAACCAACATTACACATGACCTAGAGGGATATCTAAAGAAATGGAATCTGATGAACAATTGACCAAGCACATATACCTTTCTTTCCCCTTTTTCGATTCAATGAAACTCTAAAGGTGTTGTAGAAGTGAAACAAGGCTAAACACAGTCTCAAGCTAGAGTGTTTAGCCACTGAACTCTACAAGAATGATGGGTTGAGGTATTATTTGCCTACATTTGATGCGACGAAGGAGAAGGGTTTTCACTCTCTTAGCTGAAGCCCAATCAAACTCTAGGAAACAAGGCCCCCAAACCTCTAAGTGATAAGGAATTGTGGCTTGAACAAGGGTATCCATAGGGATATTTTGGATTGTATGTCTTGAAAATAGTGTTGGAAGCATTATCATTTGAGAATGGCTAAAGAACCATATTGTTGACCCTAGGTTATAGATAATGTCTCACATTGAAGCAAGGACCTAAGAATTTCACCCGCAAATAAGTATATGTGCTAGTGATCTCAATCGCCTCCCCTTTGAAAAAGAAATGGTGATTCATAAGAGCCTTCTTTGACCCATTGAAGATAATTACCTTTACCTACGTTGACCATCAGTAGTTGAAGGTGATAAAAAAGTACCAAAGTGTCTAGATATATCTTTGTATTCCGTTCAAGGATGAGGCCAACATGACCATATCATCAACAAATATTAGGATAAAAATGAAGACCTGTGGAGGAGGCACCCATCAAGGTCCTTTTGGGAAAATGCATAAAATATAAATACCTTGTACAATGTATTGCATCATGTCTTCTTCGTATTACTTCAATTTCTCTCTCTTTTCCTTGTATATTCTCTATTTTTCTCCAATGTTGCAATTCTTGTCCACTTTTGAAATAATATGATATCAAAGTAGGCTTTGGATTGAAGAGGAAAGTATTTATGTGGGACGAATTGAAAAGGGAGAGTAGCAATTGGATGTTAAGGTGTTCTCTTCTATAAATTTAAGTGTGGCTGCCACCAAGTTGTTGGCATGTTTACAGGCAGAGTGTGTTTGTCATTGATGGCAAGATCAGAGTGTGGAGCGATGGAAAAACATGAAAAATGTAAGCTCAGGAGGATTAACACAGAGTCACATGCAATGCGTAGGTCTGCACTAGGGACGAGGTTAACTCATTTCCAAAGCTCAAGAGAGATAGCGTACTCAAGATATTATACGGATCAAAGGTCGAGGCCTTTGACACTTAGAAATTATTCCAAGTCAGGAGGATGTGTAAGCTCGGGAGGATAAGTGACAGTGATCATTGGATCCCATTGAGAATTCTCGATGACCTTCAGATTTGAATTCAGATAGGTCGAGTGCACAGATGGAGGATAGATCTTGAGCATTAGATTCGAGCGTGGGGTTCGATCGTCGTTGGATCTAGGAGAAGCTGCACGTTCTTTAAAGTGCAAGGTGAAGCGAGCTTACACAATCTCGAAAGAAGGAGGACCTTCCATCTTCGGGTAGGACATGTGGTTACAGATCATTATTTCGCTAACTAAAAGGTCAAAGGAAGGAAGTTATCTAACCTCCCAACTCACGATATGCGAGATCACGAAAAGATCTGGACCATCAGATCACCAAGGATTGTAGACCGTTGATCAGGCAAGAAGAAGGCTTGTGAAGTGGCGAAATCACGATAAGATATTGATCGTTGATCCAAGAGGGACATCTGGCAAGGGATTAACGTTTCACTGACTGGAAAGTCAAAGGAGCAAAGTGCTTATTTGATTGGCAAGTGGTCATATCTCATGGTCACATTGTCGAGAGATAGAGAAGCCAAGATCTATTTCGGAGTTCGTGACATGGAGAGTCGAGAGGACTCATCACATAATACTCGAGACACGAAAGTGTGAAATGTGTTTTCGAATAAGGCTGTGGTCATAGCCAGTGGTTACATCTGTGGAAGATAGGGGAAGAAGCTAGTGGTGCTAAGCTCCATCTCGGAGTCTCGACAATCGCGAGTTGGAGTATCAAGATCCTTCATCATAGGAATCACGATATGCGAGATCGTGATGAGATCTGGACTGTCGGATCATTGGAGATCTTGACCGTTGATCAGGCTTGATAAAGTTCATAAGTTCATGAAATACGAAGCGCTTTTTGGCGCAGCCTGTGGTCATCACCGGTGGTCACGTGAGGGGAAGAAGATAGCGGTGCTAAGCTCCATCTTGGAGTTTCGGCGATTGCGACTTGGAGTGTGGAGACCCTTCATCACAGGAATGCTGAGATGGGAAATCACAAAATTCAAATTCTGTTTAGCACTCGGTCACAGCTAGTGGGCATATGAGATAAAAACGAAATCCTGTGGATTTAATCCAACGGTATTGGTTAATTGGAAACTTGATCGAAGGGTTACTATTTCACCTCACAGGTAATAGATCAGTTACAATTCAGTTAGCAGAACTGAATCATGATTATTGGACGGTTGGCGATTCATTTGTTGATGTGTTTTCTTGGAGATTCAAGGTGTAACTGAATAGGTGGTATAGGATAAAATGGAGATGCAATGATTGTGGAAGGTTGGTTGTTCTGAATGAAAAATGAGTTGAACTGTAAGAAAGGAAAAACAACAGCATGTGCAGTGTGAGATAAAACTCAGAGATGAGCAACAGATGATGGATAGACAGAAGCGAGATGCAGTTTTTTTCTTTTTGAGGCTTGAGCGTGCGAAGCATAGGAAAAAGTGGAGTGGTAGTGAACAACCCGATGAGCAGAACAATGGCACGGTGAAGAGCATGCAGAGGCACTGTGCGTGGAGGACGAAGAAGGTGCACAGAGAGTATAAATATGCAGAACAAAGAAGAGATGGAGGCTGCTGTGGAGAGGAATTACACATGGGAAATAGCATGCTGTGGGCAGGAGCTGAAATACACAGAAGAGGCGTAATTCATAGAATCAAAATAAGACACAGAGAATAAAGCATAGCAGAATCAAAGAACAGAGATGCATAGCTGAAACAATAAAAGAACGCTGAGGTGCACTTGTAGAGAAAAGCAAAAGATCTGAAAGTGAAAGAAGATGCAGGTAGAGAGACACTGATACAGGAGAGCAGAGCAGCATAACAGAACAGTGATAAGCCTGGTAAGCCAATGACAACTATTGAATCACTGTAATAAGTTTCAGTAGAAAATATTTATATTTCAGGGTGGTAGGGACGTGCTAGGGAGGACTGTTGTCCTCAGAGGTTCAAGTGGGTTCTTGAACACAGGGAGTTGTAGCTTCCATCTGGTTGGAGCCAGAGAAACCAGGGTGGCAGGGTGGTGCAAGGGAGAACTGTTGTTCTCTGTTATACAGGTTGGTGCCTGTGTGACTGGAAGTTGGTGCTGGAACACTTAGGGAGTTGGTGCTTCCTTCTAGTGGGTGCTAGAGAAACCGGGGAGTTGGTGCTTCCTTCTAGTGGGTACTAGAGAAACCAGAGAGTTGGTGCTTCCTTCTAGTGGGTGCTAGAGAAACCAGGGAGTTGGTGCTTCCTTCTAGTAGGTGCTAGAGAAAACAGAGAGTTGGTGCTCTCAACAAGTTGCAGCTTGCAAAACAGAGGTTGTAGCCTCACAATGAGTTGGAGCTCATATGTATGATAATGTATACAATGTAAAGATTACTTATCATACCAAGAAGAAGAGGTTTTTACCCTTTATGGGTTTCCTCAGGAAATATCTGTCTCTGTATATTTCATATGTGTGATTGATGTTGAATGTTCTATTGCTTACTTCCATGAATTGTTGTGATTGTCATTGAGTGCTCTGTAAAGAGTTTAAAATAAGCATAATTGTTTAAGCACGGTAACAACTGATTCACCCCCCCCGCCCCTCTCAGTTGTCCAACACAAGCATTAGATGATGCATGGTGGGGTTCTTGTTTTGTTGGGAAAGATTCCTTGTACTTTGAAATTTGTTGTTCCCTACCCCACAAAACAACACTCATGTAGAAGTGTTGAAAAAATGTCAAAAATAAGACTAGACCACAAACAAAGGAAATACATAATGTAAAAAAACACAAAACATAATACGTGGAGCTAGTTCACCGGATATAGAATAAGCAGGTGAATGGGAAGGGGTCATGGCATGGCTTGGAGAATATGTAGGACATTTGGCAGAATATCATGAGTTGACATGTAGATAATAAGTGAGCTTGGTAGCCCTAGTGGAAAAATTATTGTAAAATCATTTGTCTTTTTAAAATAATTTTTTTTGTAAAGTTATATCGTTTAATTATTTTGATTTTTTTTTAAAGTTTGTCCTCTTTGTCTGTAAATGGTTGGTCACATGTTTTTCAAACAATTTTAAAGGTTCTGGAGAATTTTTAAGTTTGGAATGGGGCATTTTAAATCTTGAGAAAGTTAACTTTGTTTCTCTAAAAATGTACTCGACAATTTAATTTGTCAATTCCTAAAAAAAAACAACACTTTGTGTGGAAAGAGGGCATTTGAAGGGCATGTAATATGGTCACAGAAGGTTCTTTATCTTTAAATTTTAAATAAAGCATATTTATGGGTGTGTGTTATCTTAGAGAACACCAACATAAAGGGAGTCTTAATTATCCCATTTCTTACAGAAATAATTTTTTTTGGAGAACCAAATCCTCTCGAAGTGGGGAGGTATTTTCCAACATGGATCATTCTATATATTTTTCATCATTTTGGGTACTTTTTGGTGTATAAAATAGAGTTAAGGACATGTAAAGTCTACTTTTGAGTTGATCCTAATTCGGTGTCTTGGGGCCCTAAAACTTTCAAAGTTTGTTTTGGGCATTATGAAAGTATTTGGGGTTAAAACTTCACAATTCTAGTTCACGACCCCTCAATGTTATTCTACTTGTAAGAGATTTCCAACGGTCCAAATAACACCTAAATTGGAGTTTGTATGAGGGAGTTATGCTTTTGGAAATCTGAACTATTATTTGACCATTGTAATATTAAGAGGGTCTGACAAGTGGAAAAGGAATTGAACTTAGATGGTGTTTCCTATTTTTCCACTCAATATTCTTGCAAACACTTCTTTTATGTTAAAATATTTGATATGTCACTGTACATTTTTATTAACAGGTGGCCACATTGTTTTTAGGTATCCATTCAAAATGGGTAGACAAAAAAAATGGAATATTGTAATGGGCCTTGAGGTCCAAGACCCAAAAGACAAGTCAACGTTTTCTAGCAAAGATTTAACGTGGACTGAAGTATATAGACGAGACAATCCTTTATTTGATTGTGTTGCACGAACCCCTTTAGGTAGAGTTCCTGATTTTATTAGAGGGGATGGAATTAATCCTGATGCTCCTTGTACTTTCTTACCGACAGTAAAAAAAAACCCGATACAAAGGGATAACACTCACAAGCAATATGAGTTGTAAGTATTTCATAGGCACATGGTTCTTGCATTTCTAAATGAGTTTTTGTTTTAATTGGTGCACATGTCCTATGAGTTGGCATATATATGATCACAAATGGTTATTCATGAATGGATATATATGATTTTGTGATAAGGTGTTGTAATTTGTCATGCAATTACTCATGTTCATATGACCCGGAAGATAAAAGAGGAAATCGTTCAAATACATGCAAGAGCTCATTTGTAAAGAAGAGGGGATGTCAATGTCACTTTATTGTGAATGTAAAGAATAAAGACCTTGAAATAGAAATGCTTACATACAACACATATGAGCACGAAGATGAGGAAGGATGGCCTTGTCATGGTCGACATGATAAGTCTGGGGAGGCTTGGTCCTTACGTAAACCTAAGCTTTCAAGAGAAATTGTCTCTTTTGTAGAAAATTGTTTTTTTATGGAAGTGTCAATTGATGTTGTATATGAAAAGTACATTCAATGACATCTTGACATGGATGCGGGAGATCATGGTAGAGATTTTTTATTAACTAGAAAAGATGTTGCAAATATTTATAACCGCTTGATGAAAGGAAAATATCAACTTGACAAGAAAGATGAAATGAGTATTAACCTATGGTATCAGAAACAACCAAATGATTTTTTTCTTTTTTAAGAAGCCAAATGGTCCAAATATTTCTTTTATAATTGGCATTCAAACTAGATGGTTGTTAGAGTGAATGGTCAAACTATCTCATGATAGTTTAATAGGAATGGATTCAACTTTCAGTATCAATAAATATGGGGAAGGTGAATTTGAAAGATTGAATGATTGTTTGGGTTATGACTCATTGTGATTGATAGCTTAAACTTTGACCTTGAGTTTATTGAATATCGTAGTATCAATTGTACACACTTGTGGTCTTTGACGACCAACAAAGCAGGGTACCAGTTGCATGGGTCGTGACATCCCATAATACATCATTTGATATTGTGACATGGTTGAAGACACTAATGGATACGTGTTATCACTAGTACATATGAGCAAATTTGCGACGGTTTTTCGTTGATACTGCCAGACTTATCCGTTGCAATTTCCACGAAAGCCGAGATTTTTTTTCGTCGAAATAATTTCATCGCTATATCCATGATCCAAGTGTTCATGGAAAAATCGACAAAAATATCTCTCCACTTGTCACCACCTTCAATATCAGTTAACCCTATGCATCATTGCAATTATGACAAAATATCGTCGAAATAACATTGAAGAAATGTGGTAACTACGACGAAACTTCGTCGCAATTGGGACAAAAAGTTATGCCAAGCCAATAACTTACGATGCACATGCTGCATATGTGACAAATATTCATGGCAAATTCTGGCGAACTTGCGTCGATATTGCCACGACGACTTTAGGTTTAAAAAAAAAAATTACATCAAATATGGTATACCATATTGTATGCCATATTACATTGTAATATGGCATTACTATTACATTGTAATATTGTAATATTGTAATATATTGTAATATATATATATCCCCTACAAATAATCAAGGCACTAATCAACCAAATATTGTAAGCTTGTGTTATCATGAAGTTGGATTAGAAGTAAGGATACCAATATGACAATATACACAAAGAATAATTTGGAATATTACTTTAAAAAAAACACATGGATTGCATGAGTGAGTCATTATGCAATTTATATTACACAATACTATGACA
>ML782418.1:782190-863398 GCA_009831015.1 Picea engelmannii
AAAGATATATAATATTAAATCACAAAAATAAAGTAACAATATACCACAAAAATGTGTTAACCCGGGAGCATCATGAATTGTCCATGATAGTATTCCATGGAATTGAAATTGTCTTTTCCCTATTGGTCTAGAGATGTCATACGTAGTGACGCCAACCCATAACTTCAACAACTCATCGATGAGAGGCTCAATATGTACGTTCATATCTTTAAACTAGTACCAACCTGATTGGTTCAACCTAATGCATGGTTAATTATACTTATCTAGATGTCGTGATATATAAAAGAAATAATTACCATGCACAAAACAAATAAATGAAATATCTTGTCATGCTTTAAAGCAAATAAAAGATAATTAAATGCCTGAAACAATCATTGCCAACATTGTGTGCTCTCTCTTGATCGACATCCAAGGAGGAAGGTTATTGTTTATAACAAAAACATGCCACACTGAATACATAGAACAAAGCTCTCCAAATGGACTGACACCATCAGCTGCCAACGGAAGTCTAACATTACAAGGTTCTTCTTTAAAAATTGGCCACTTTTCTTTGATGTAGTTCAATGCAGAACCATCTACAGGCATTTGAAGAACATCGTCTTGACTTCTATTCTTTGCATGGAAATCCATAAACTGTGCTATACTTTGACACCTGAACAACCGCTGAAAACATGGAATTATCGGAATATAACGAAGAACTTTGTGAGACACCTTCTTTGACGCTTTATCAGTTTGATATCTACTTATTTGACATTGTGGGCATTCATTTTCTAATGCATATTGTCCATAATCTATGATATTATCATTAGGACATGCATCAATAGCCTGATAGTCCATTCCAATTTCTTTCATAATCACGAATATTTCTCGATATGTGTGTGGAAAAATATTTGACGTCGGTAATAGAACATCCCCTAACAATATACAAAATTCTAAACAATAAGTCAATGTAAACAATATATATATATATATATATATATATATATATATATATATTATGTCTGGCGGAATCAACAACTAGTTGGGCACGTGCTCGCGTTACACGTGGCCGTGTTATCCAACTGCTACCACTATAACCTCTAGGTGTGCCCATGATTCCCCTTACATG
Organism: Picea engelmannii; assembly: GCA_009831015.1. Lineage (NCBI taxonomy): Eukaryota > Viridiplantae > Streptophyta > Pinopsida > Pinales > Pinaceae > Picea > Picea engelmannii. Next base: position 783,299 of record ML782418.1, read on the forward strand.
GCACACATTGTAAGTCGGGGGAGTTGAACTCGAAACCTCATGGGACTTCATTTTCACGGCACTTGCCAATTGAGCTGCCCCCCCGGGGGCCTTAAAATTTGAAGGACATGGGGGTGGGCTTTGATCCACTTATGTGTGCACGGGTCATGATACCATTTAATATGGTATCTCTGGGTGCAACCACATGTTTGACCACTACCTCAAGGTGTCCCCATGGCTCCAGGTAAAGCCCTCATGAGAATTGAACCTTGCCCAATGGTGAAAAACTCCTCACATTCCACCATTGGATCCAACCCCTTTGGGCATCAATGTAAACAATATTGATCATCAATATATCATCCAATATACTAATTTACAAATTAGAAAAAAATAGAAATATAGGAATAAATTGAACCTTTTAAGTATTTGTGAACATGCAAGCATAAATAATTAACAAATTAAATACCTTGGTATCTGTGTGAGACTTGTGTTTGATAAACCATTCAAAACCTTCAAGTTCACCAACAACAATATGGCAGATAAAATATTTATTTTTGAGCCTTCATAAAGAGGTTGACGTGACTTCTCGAGTAGAGGATCAACATCATGACTATCATCCTGGTTGTCCTCATCCATTGGAGCAAACGTGTCTTGGATCAATCTATGTATCTCATCTTCCTGATTTGAATCAGTAACGTTATCTCCATCCATATCATCATTAATAAATTGATCAACAACTTCAATATTCTGATCTCGAAGTTCATCTCCATGGAAAGTAGTATTTCTGCTAGTACTTGACAAATAATTCTCTGGAGGTCGACACTTTGGGGGCATCGTCTATATATTAAAAAAAAAACATAGAAAAGTTAGTGTGTATAGAAAATATAAAAATCACGATAAGAAATATTACTAAAATTCATGACATACTGATTATTACAGAGAATACATTAAATATTGAATCCTCTTACCAAGGGACAATATTCATAACCCCCTTCGGTGTGCCCCTTCTCCCTACAATGTTTTTGGGCCATTGTTATTAAAAGTTTTCTATTTTGCAAGCCTCTGCAATCATAGCAAGGACAATAACATTTTCCATCGCCCCTCGCCTCTAATGCTGCTCTTAACCAAGCAAGCTTCCTGTCATTTTCGTTCATTGTGACAAATCCTTGTCCTAACAAGTAATTGTCTTACCTACACCATACCAAACATTAAGTTGTCAATTTTTTATATTTTGGCTACTCCTTTCAATGATGATATGTTTATTTACAGTGACCTACATCTTTATAATAAGGTCAACATATTTATAATAAGGTGATCATATGTGTACGTAGAGGATCAACATCATGACGACATAGATAACATCTTTATAATAAGGTCATATGTGTACAAATGTTTTCTTTATATAATAACGACATATACACCTAACATAAGTTTAGGGTTAGTGTCTATGTATCTTATTAGTCCTTGCTAAAGAAGGGAATATAGCAATCAATTACTATCATTTCACTGATTAGGGTTGAGTTTCAAGAGCAATTCCATATCTTTATCAATGAAAAGAGAGAGAGATTATAACTACAATTGAAGGGGAAAGGGTATGTGGATTCCATAAACCTAGAATATTATGGAATCTACATACCCTTTTCCATAGAATATACTAACTATATCCAAAAACCAAAGACATGAAATATGGTATAACTACACATATTATATAAATATATTATCAAGGAAAAAATAAGCTAAATGCAATTTGGACATTTGAAAAAAAAAATACAAGTTAAATGAGTACATCAATAAAAAATAACATACTAACCTTGCAAGTTCAAAATCCGAGCTATGTAGATTGAGAATTGGATTTGTTCAACTGGTGGGTGACAGAAAAAATAAAAATCTCAAACAAAATCCAAGAACAGTGTCGCAACTATAGCAACTGTGTCGCAAAGTCTCTTAAAGTCACGTATATATGGATAAAATAGTCAACTAGCCGTTAACACTGACCAATGAGATAAACAAAATTTTCGTGGCTATTGCCACGAAAGTTTGTTGCTATAGCGACGAAAATACCGACTAGGTTAAATTAAGCTTTTCGTCGATATTGCGATGAACTTTCATGGCAGTGGCGATGAAAATCCCGCCCTGTTTAAAAAAAATATTAGACTAGTGGAAGCGTGAAAAATTTTCGTGGAATAATCCACCCATATGTATAGTGTATCAATTTCTCCCTGAATGGAAAGTCAATGCATTCATGGTTGATGATGCATTTGAAGAAATCAATGCTTTGAGGTAACTTTCATTTGATTTTTTTGTGACTTGTATTTATCTTGTAAAATTATCTCAATTAAATGCATTGAATCCTATAGGAGGGCCACATAGTGTCGAGTGATATTGTGTATTTGGCACGTATGGAGGGCATGTGAAAAAATATCTATAGGTTGGCCTCTACTTCAATACAAAAAATGTTATGCTCGACAAGTTAAGTTATATTATGAACTCTTTCCCCAATGTCGAATCAATGGTCGACCATGTGGATAATGTTTTCACTGATTTTGCAAATGAGAAAATTTTCTTGGATTATTTTCATAGCACTTGGGTTATGGGCAATAAGCTTTGTAATTTCACAAACTCCACTTTCTTGTTTTTTGTTTTTTCTCTTCCATAAAGATTCTCTTTGCACTAACTTAGTTCTTTAAATTAGGGATGTGGGTTAAAGGTTGTCGTAATTTCCGTCATGCAAATCAAGAGACAAATAATTATGTGGAGGCATACCATTTCTTATTGAAGTCCAAATTTCTATCTGATTGAATAAAGAAATGTGCCCGTAGAATGGATTGGTTGCTATATATGTTGTTGATACATGTAGATACGTATTATAGATTCAAAGACATTTTGAAAGAAGAAGGATATTTGAATAACCACAAGAAGGAGAAATTGTTTGAATCCTCAATGGATAAAGCTAGAAGAATTTCAGATGACGATTGTTGGTCCCATGAAAGCATATCCCATGCTTACTGGGAGAGGAGTCAAACTGACCATGACAAAAAATACCTTGTGACCTAGTATTGCAAGAATTTTATGGTGTGCAAATGTCTATGGTCTATTTGTGGCAACACCTGCAAGCATACCATAAAGATGGAGTGGTTGTACTTCTTGTCAAAGGGTTCAGAGCCATCATTGGATCAGAATGCAGAGCCTAATATATTTGATGATGCAACACCTAATGCATTCAATGATCCTCTCAATATAATTATGGAGACATCAATGATTGATGCAAATGTTGACACGACTCATGTGGCCATTGGAAGTGTTGATCAATATGATGAGGCACTTCGATTGGCTAGGGATGAATTGTTGGGATACCTAGATTTGCTTCGAAATAGTCCCCCCACTACTTTAACGAACACCCAACAGATGGTGGACCTGATTAAAAGGATGTTGGATGAGGCCAATAATCGACACATATTGGATTTTAATTTCACACTTGGGTTGAGTGCTTTTGAGTCATCTCTCAAGTGAAAGAAGAGTTTCCTCAACCCTACAAATAAAAGGAGAAGAAAAAAAGAAACAGAGTTTTAGAAATTAATTTAAATGTCCATCCCTATGAATATGAACCATTCCAGTTTGAATCTGTCAACAAACGAGGACATCCTCGCTCAAAAAATGCATCTCCTATTGTCCCCAGTAAGTTGGATTGATAGAGAAGATTTATCTGTTAAGGATTTTTTGTGTACCCATCCTCATTTTTTACTTGTATTGTTATGATTATAGATGTGCAACATTCCACAGTTGTGGCTTCAACTTGAGAACATAGACAAATACATTGTCATTCTAGTTCTCCTACTATGCCAAGTGTATTTGATGTAACCAAAGTTTGGATACTATAATGTAATTTATTCTGATTCTACAATGGAATTTGACCAAAATTGCATCGTTACATTACATATGTAGGAACTTGTTCTATTGATCTTCCTCCTCTGGAACATGTTGGGCCAATTGGAAAGTCTCTAGTTGTTAATGTGAAAGGATATCTTTGTAATATTGGTTGTCATAAATTTGTTCTCAATTTTATTTTTATTACTATAACGGATGTTGTTAACCTAATGTAATTATGTTTATAAAGAACTTAATATGCAATATGACTCATTATCAAAAGAGGCTCTGATTTTTTATTCTTCTATTGTTGTTGAGGTAAAAGACAAGGCAAATGAGAAGCTTCCAACTGTTTGAAGGCCTATTCATGCACCGTTTCCTTGAATTTGAGTTATGTTCTAGATTATGCAGTTGTTCATGGAGATCTTGAAGTTATTTCCAGCCCAGTTTATGAAAATATTCATGGATACTTTGAATTCATTTCTAGCCCAAGTTTCGAAATTTCAGTTCTGATCTAGCTTATGCATATGTTCATGGAGGTTTTCAAATTATTTCCATCTCTGATCTAGTTTTATTTTGAGCCGTGACGATCTATTTTTGTAGCTTCTATCCTTTTTTGTTGTATATGGGAACATGTTGTACCTTTCCCTGCTATGATATGTTATTGACAATATAGTATATGCTAAGGCATGGCTTTCCTAGCTTCTTGAGATGAGTTTTCACTTGGTTAGAATACTTAATGTTGCTATTTTTTATAATAGTGGGACAGTATGCCCTCAGGGCTAGTAGTTGTTTAGGACTCAATGATTTTTGGTATTCTGAAATGTTTTGATGCCTTATGAAGGGTAATTTTTGTGTGCACTTAGCACTTACGAAATGTACTTTCATTTTCATAATGAAATAGAAATTGTGAGTTTTACCTTGGGAAAAAAATCAAGAGGTGAGTGAAATATTGAAATATTCTTATATAGCTTGCATCTCTTACTTTGAATTTTTCAAGTTGGAAATTGTAGTGTATATCAATAGAATTTTTTGCAACGAGTTGTTTTTTCATACAAGAATGTTGAATTGTTTCAAAGCTTGAAGTTTCTAAGTCAAATTAGTGTAATTTCCAGCACTTTATTTATGCATAGTGGGCACCATTTTTTTCAAGAATCCAATGCCCAATGCAAGACATAAATTCTCATACCTATTATTGATTCAAAAGTGACGTGTATTTAGAAAATGAATTGTGAAATTTGTAGACTTATGAAAAATGAATAATCTTCTTCATCAAACCCCAATCATGTCTGAAGAAAGGAAAAGGTAAAAAAACATTGAAATTAAAGACACATTTTCAAGCTCATCTCAAGTTCGAAGAGGGATTGAAAAGGAGATTTAAATGAATACAATTTCATTTAAATCTTTGTACTTACATATATTCTTTATGTTTATGCTCAAGGGTTTTTTGATCTTATGAAGGATTCAATGTTTGATTATAAAAAAACTAAAATGTTGGCCATTGACAAAAAGAGTGTGTGTCCAAGGCTCCAAGACTCCAATGTATCTTCAATATCTCATGTTAAATGGGAGTTTGTTTTCGAGGAAATAAAATGAAGGATTTAACCAATTTCATTTACAAATCACTTACAAGTTGGTAATATGCATTTCTCATTTTTGCACTAGTTTTGAGGCACAATGCATTAAAAAATCCATTTTATTAAAGGTGGTGTGTTCAACCATTGTATGATTTCAAACTCTACCATCTATTATGTGCATTCAAAGCTTCACTATTGAAGTTTACAAAAGCTCCTTCTTTTGTCTCTTGCATGTAACATTGAATGGTTTGCATTTGTGCACAAACTTGTCTTCGAGTAGGAGGTTCTTAGAATCATTTGTATGCTCATACATTGAATATCCATGATCATACATTGAAGGTTTAGTGTTTATGTAATGGAGGTTTCGTGATTACGTAAATATGAAAATTTTGAGCAAAAATGCATTGGATGCTTCCCTGGTTGTTGAATCTTGCATTTTCCTTTAAATGTTCCAGTACTTGATTTTGTTAATTCTCGTCCTTGTCAAATATTATCCATTAAAGGATTTGCATTTGATGGGTAAATTATATACCTAATTTCTATTGATTAAATTATCGACCGGGGCAAGTAAACTTTGAGTTGTAACACAGTATGAGTCAAGATAGAACATGAGCTAACTGTTTATGTATTCCTACCACTATATTTTATGACTAAATCCTAGTACCAGAATGAGGTCTGGAAAGTGAATTGAACAAGCAAAAGAGTAATCTATCCTAGGGATCAACACTATGCCTTCAATTTACAATTCTATTTTCAATTCTATTTTCAAAAGATTATGTAAAAGACTACAAGCAAACTGAGATCTATTTGAGATGTAGAGCTACTTATAAAAACAATCTATGATTATGAAATGAGAATAAGTTATCTTTTCCAAAAACAATTATTTAAAGTGAATTCTACTCTAAAATGGATTTTAGGACTAAACTAAGAAATCATCATTACTTCTACATTAAGGGAAATAAGCAACATTATCTTGTTTTCACACTAATCTTATTGAAGAAGGTAAACAATATTATATAGTTTACACTATTCTCACTAAAGACGGAAAACAACATCATCTATCTATCCTATTCAAATGGACATATTTTACTGTCTACGATGGTGAATTATATCACGATGACATCTAAGTATGATGGCTAATTCAAATGGAATGAATTCAACATTGACTTCTACAGAAAAATGTAAAGTGGAAACAAAACAATCTATTGAAAACTTTGTCATTAAAGGAATATCAATATGTTGAACACATGTTCTTGTAACCAATTAGACCTATGAATTAATCACTCAAAAGGACTCAAAATCAGAAATTATATTGTCATACTTAAACTGGAAATGTATTCACAATGATGTGATGATTACACAGTCCTGCAGGGGTAGCTTAAGATATTCACAATAAAAGTTAAATGGGCTATGAACAATCTCTTAATAAATACGCATAATTCTTTAATTGATCAACCTACATAGGAGGTGTACACACTTTAAAACACATTAGCAGTAATTAAAAGCGAGTATATACAATTGTGACACAGTGAGAAAGACACATGTATTTAAAACGCAACTTGAATGAGTAACCTGCAAGAAAGAAGATATATGTATCTTAATTTAAATACACAGTAAGATAAAAACACACAAACTACTGGTGGGCCCCCCAAGTAGTCATGGTACTCCAACTTATAAAACAATCACAATTTTCAACACATCAAATCGGATTATATTAAAATCAGAAATGTATGTAACAATGAGAAGTTCTCAACAATACAACAATTATCTCATCATAGACATCCCCCTCGTGTTTTTTGGCTTAAGGTATATATAGAGTTTTATTACAATGGAGAGGTCAACCACTAAAAGAGTCGACACTCTTCAAAATAGAAATTGTTAACCTCCATTAATGGACAATAATCGGCAACATCTTATTAAGTTCATAAGCTTGAATGTAGGGGCGAACTCCAACTGCTTAAATCAAGGTATGAGAGGAACCATAACAGGAGGATGCTAATAGGCACAAAACCCATGTTTTACATTCGCCAGAAAAAGCCCACAAATATGCCAACTAACGACCTTGTTGCACTTTGAGTTCCATATTAAGCACTGAATGAAGGTCTGCATTCAACTGATATAAATTTAGGTGACCAAATGAAGGGTTAGATCACATTTTTTGACCTGTTTTAACAAGAGAATAAGGTTTCAAATGATTACACCCATTTAATTAAATATAAACTCAATATTAAACCATCAAAATAAACACAAAATGTACCTTATTCATATCCCATGGAGAAATGATGAAAAGAACCTGATAACAAGCTCAAAAAGGATAATGGAGATACAAAATGCATGTTTTTCATATACATAAAGAGGTTTAGAACAAGAAAAAAGTAGGCAAAACATGGAGTCATCATCTCCCCCACTCCTGAGATTTTGCAGGTCCCTCTGCAAAGAAAAATGGGATTACCAAAATGTGATTATACCCCTAAGGAAGTGACCTAAATATGAAGGAGGAGATGAATTAATCTTTAGGTGCAGTTCCCTCACGTTCTGAATATTTCTACTTGGATTTCCTTTGATGCTTCAATTTCATTCTCAAGGTGTGATTGGAGGCATTCATATCGTCAACTAGACACTACAAAGAATTAACCTTGGAATCCAGGACAACATTATCATGTTGAAGATGACGATCCATTGTTTCATATCCTTGAAGGCATTGGGTCAATTGAGCATTATCTTGTTGTAATTGTTCAATAGTTGGAGGCTGAGCAAATTTCAATGTAAGGGATGGAAAATGTTCAATGGTTGATGATGATGGAATGTCAAACTTTGTGGAAGGTATACAAATTTTAGGAGAAGGTGTGATAGTGGATTCTCGAAGAATATCAGGCATAATAGGTTCAATGTGATTGTGACCTGTGGAACTATGACCTATGGAACTATGCCCTCTGGAACTATGACCTCTAGAACTATGACCAGTGAAACTATGACCTATGGAATTGTGACCTATGGAGCTACGCCTTCTAGAACTACCCATGGAACTATGACCTGTGGAACTGTGACCTATAGAGCTACACCCTATGGAACTATGACCTCTAGAACTACACCCTCTGGAACTATGACCTCTAGAACTACACCCTCTGGAACTATGACCTTTGGAACTATGACTTGTGGAACTGTGACCTATGGAACTATGACCTATGGAACTACTCCCTTTGGAACTATGCCCTCTCGAACTATGACCATTAGAACTATGACCTCTGGAACTACTCCCTCTAGAACTATGACCTTTGGAACTATGACCTGTGGAACTGTGACCTGTGGAACTGTGACCTGTGGAACTACACCCTCTGGAACTATGACCTCTTGAACTACACCCTTTGGAACTATGACCTTTGGAACTATGACCTCTATAACTACCTTTGGAACTACGCCCTTTGGAACTATGCCCTATGGAACTCTGGCCTATGGAATGACCCCAAGAACTATGACCTCTTGAACTATTTCTTTTGGAACTATGACCCATGGAACTATGAACTTTGGAACTATGCCCTCTGCAACTATGCCCTCTGGAACTATGACCTCTGGAACTACGCCCTTTGGAACTATGACCCATGGAACTATGAACTATGGAACTATGACCTCTAGAGCTATGCCCTTTGGAACTATGACCTCTAGAACTACACCCTCTAGAACTATGACCTTTGGAACTATGACCTATGGAACTATGACCTGTGGAACTACGCCCTCTAAAACTATGGCCTCTGGAACTATGCCCTATGGAACTATGACCTCTAGAATTATGACATCTGGAACTACACCCTTTGAAACTATGACCTTTGGAACTATGACCTGTGGAACCGTGACTTGTAGAACTGTGACCTGTGGAACTGCGACCTCTAGAACTATGCCCTCTGAAACTATGACCTCTATAACTATGACCTATGTAACTATGACCCTGCATGGTACTATGACCTATGGAACTGTGACCTCTAGAGATATGCCCTTTGGAAATATGACCTCTGGAACTATGACTTCTAGAACTACGCCCTCTGGAACTATGACCTTTGGAACTATGACTTGTGGAACTATGAACTGTGGAACTATGACCTGTGGAACTATGCCCTATGGAACTATGACCTCTGGAACTACGCCCTCTGGAACTATGATCTCTAGAACTATGACCTATAAAACTAAGCCCTCTGGAACTATTACCTTTGGAACTATGAACTATGGAACTGTGACCTCTATAACCACGCCCTCTGGAACTATGACCTCTTGAACTACGCCCTCTGGAACTATGACCTCTGGAACTATGACCTCTAGAACTACCTATGGAACTATGCCCTATGGAACTATGACCTGTGGAATGACCCCAAGAACTATGACCTCTGGAACTATGCCCTTTGGAACTATGACCCATGGAACTATGAAATTTAGAACTACGCCCTCTGTAACTATGCTCTCTGGAACTATGACCTCTGAAACTACACCCTCTGGAACTATGACCCATGGAACTATGACCTATGGAACTATGACCTCCAGAGCTACATCCTCTGGAACTATGACCTCTAGAACTATGACCTTTGGAACTATGACATATGGAACTATGACCTATGGAACTGTGACCTATGGAACTACGCCCTTTGGAACTATGACCTCTGGAACTATGCCCTGTGGAACTCTGACCTCTAGAACTATGACATCTGGAACTACACCCTCTAGAACTATGACCTTTGGAACTATGACATGTAGAACTGTGACCTGTGGAGCTGTGACCTGTGGAACTACGCCCTCTGGAACTATGACCTCTTGAACTACGCCCTCTAGAACTGTGACCTCTGTAACTATGACTCTGGATGGAACTATAACCTATGGAACTGTGACCTCTAAAGCTATGTCCTCTGGAACTATGATCTATGGAACTATGACCTCTAAAACTATGCCCTATGGAAATATGATCTTTGGAACTATGAATTGTGGAACTGCAACCTATGGAACTACGCCCTCTGTAACTGTGACCTCTGGAACTATGTGTTGGTTGTGGAGCCTGATTATCTTCCTGTTGACGGGCGAAATTGACTGTTCGTCAACTGGAAGAGCGAGTCCAGTTCGGGGTTGTCTAAATAACCCAAGCCATTTGGTGTAACTTGTTCTTACGGGTTTAATGGCTCCGTTAGCCAATCTAAGAATCCTAAAAGAAACGAATAAAAGAGAGAAATAACTAACTAATTAGTAAACACTATATATATATATGTACATATGTTCTAATGTAACCGTAGTAGTTGTATTTAAGCAGAAGATATACAAGTCTCATTTATTTACATGATTTGCAAGCTGCAAGTTTTAATCGAAACTTACGAAAATCGATGTGAAAAATGATTGCTTCTAGGAAGCAGATAAAGAAAGAACATAAAAATATTTATTGTTTTTCTTTTATAAATTTAAAGAATCTTGCAATTTTTTTTTAATGAAACATGAACATGTGGATAGTCAAAGCTGAACCATACATTCTAGTTTTAATGATATGTAAATGACAAAAAAATACAAAGAAGCTATCATGTCAGTGAATTAGTGAGGTGTATCCAAGCATCTGCATGAGTGGTGAACATTCAACTGCCATGTCCAAGAGATAAATCTGCAATGAACCTTATGTCTATTCTAAATAAATTCAGAACATGTATTAACAGCTTAGGTTTTAATGACAGAAAATGAAACACAAACATAAACATGTGATCTCATAATTATACATGATTACAACAAGATAAATCTGGAAGCAATCTATGTATTTTATCATTCAATTTAAAACTCAAAGATAAATCCCATTATTTAAATCGAAGATATAATCACAACATTTGTATTTTGATGAAGCAAATGATAGATGGTATTTATAATATAAACCTCCTACACATCACAGATCATTTAATCTAAATATATCAGACCTGCACATGTAACAGGATTAAAAAAACATAAATAAAAACATTATAAACAAAAGGATAAAGCCAAAATGCATATATGCCGTTCTATTAAGTTTTTGGAATCACTTGTTCATTCTATAGTCCTGGAAGAATTTTTTTGGATAATAGACTTCAAAGATTGGAAAAATTAATACATAAATGATAATAATTAACCATGTATTGATAGAAAAGACTAAAGCTATTTAAATCAATGCATAATCAATTATTCAAAGAATTTGAAGATATTATAATGAAAATAAAACCATTTTACTCACAGGACAAAAGCCATTAAGCAACCTGGAATTCCATATTCTTCTTTGAAAATACTCGTTCATTCTCCCAAAGATTCCAACCATCCATTACTCCATTTGAAAAGAAATAAAAAGTTTACAAAAGATATAATATACAAAAGAGAAAGGATAAAAATCCTCCTCTCCAATTCTTCGATCTCCTTGGCTCTGAACTTTCTCATATATTTATACAATGAATGAACAATCTGGGCGTCACTATTAATTTTCGCCACCTGAAATTTGTCTCGTTAAAAGACATCAATATCTCTCAAATCGTGCATTTGTTTTGGGAAAATCTCTACGTGGAAGGTAAAAGGGTCCATTTGGGTTCTAGGTTTTCAACCGTTTCTTCAAATTCCTCACGGTTTGGCTGCAATCAGTTCTGCAACATCGTCTGTCTGATCTTGACGCCTTTCCAAATTTTATCTGTTGTTGTTCATAAAATTATTTGTAGCAATCCAAAATTATTTTTGGATCAATCATCTTGAACGTATTTGGATAATAAAATCAAGCCATGATCAAATATGTATCAAATATTTGATAATAGAAACCTGTGAAACAAAAAGAAACCTAAATTAATAACCTAAAAATTGTGAATAAAACAAAATCTAGAAAAATAAAAAATGAATTTAAACTAACTATAACTTATAAACAAATATTGTTTATAATTTGCTTTCAAATATGATCTAGAAGCTTCAAGTTAATGGGAAAAAAATATTAATTTTGGTTTTTTTACAAAATCAAACAAGTGATAGATAATTCTTTGATTATTATTATTTTGAAATGAGATGCAAAATGAAAAAAAAAAATTAATTAATTAATATCACCAAATGATTTCATGAAAATCAGAAACCAACCAAGATATTATTTGATGAAGTATTGAACACATTATTCAAAATAGTCAAACTTGCTAATGAACAAAAGAATGAACACATAATCATAATTTAAACGAAAGTAAACATTTGATAAAAAATAATGTTTTTGTTTAAATTGAGATTTTTATGCTCGTTTTCAACTTTTGACATATACTCTTGTAATAAATGTCTCATACTATAGTGAATGTCTTAAGTTTGTCTCAAATCAAGCCAAGGTATGGAACTATTTGAAAAGGTTGATTATGTAGCTCATTATAATTATCAAGATTCTAATAGGGGCCCATTAAATTTTGTAAAAATATAGGGGGAGTTGTTGGGGCCCAACACTTCCTGATTCATAGGTCTTTGTTTTCAGTCCTGTTTATACCCCATGAAGAATTTACACCCCAGAAGAATGTACACTCCTCCACACGGGGGAGTGAAGAGGGGGGTTACCCCCTCTGCGAGGTTCGAGGGCAAGCAGGCCCCTAGCAGGGGTTCAGGGGTAAAGCCCCCGAAGGAAAAATTTCCTTGTAAATGTATATTGTAATTTCATTGTAAATCTAGACCATTCATTATAAGGTCACAGATCTGACGGTAGAATTTATGTTAGGTTTTTTTTCCCTAGAAGGAAACCCTCTTTTATGAGGGAAACATGTTGCGGCTATGGATCATTGAGAATATTGTATTCTAAGATAGGATACTGTGAGAGAAAGAAGAGTAAGTTACAACATGTTTGTTGTAGGTTGTATCCCTTCATTTGCTGGATAATAATAAAGAAAGGACCTGGAAATTTCTCTAGTGGACGTAGCCCACACTAGGTGAATCATGTATATCTGTGTCTTTATTGTATTATTTATCTTTTGTGTTTTATTTCCACATTTGTTTTATTTTATTGCTTCGTGATCCTGTTTTTCTAACAATTGGTATCAGAGCAAAAGGTAACTCACAGGAAAAGAGGGTTCCTGGTTCAAGTGGGAGCAATGATGGAAGATGGAAAGTTTAGGGTCAAGAAATTTAACAGCCAAAACTACTAGTTATGGAAGATGCAGATGGAATATTATTTATATCAGAAGGATCTATTCCTACCATTGGGTGGAATAACAAAAAATTCGATGGCCATGAAGGACGAAGAATGGGAGGTTCTTGACAGAAAGACACTAGGAACGATACGGTTGAGCCCGGTAGCGTCGATGGCTTTCAATATTTCGAAAGAAAACACAACAAAGGAGTTGATGGACGCATTGACTAAACTGTATGAAAAATGCTCGACGTCCAATAAGGTATTTCTAATGAAGAGATTATTTAATATGAATATGTCAGAAGGTGGGTCTATTGCAGATCATTTAAATGAATTTAATACGATTACTAATAAACTAAGTTCTGTAAAAGTGGACTTTGATGATGAGGTCAGGGCTTTTCTAATTTTGTGCTCATAGCTAGAAAGTTGGAACAACTTGGTCATGGTTGTAAGTAACTTTGTTTCTAGTTCAAACACTTTAAAATTTGATGATGTTGTTGGAGTTAACCTTGGTGAGGAAATGCGATGGAAAAGCACAGGTGAGACATCAGGTAATGTGTTAAACATGGAGAACAGGGAAAGACAAAAGGATAGAGGAAAGGGCTCAGGGAACCGCGATAATTCTAGGAAGGGAAGATCCAAATCCATATTTGGAAAGATAGAGTGTTGGAATTGTGGGAATAAATGACATCTGAAGAAAGACTGCAGAGATCCAAAGAAACAAAGAGATGGATAGCAGGAGAAAAATCAGGAAGCAAATGTAACAGGTGATGTGTTACAAGATGTTTTGATTCTTTATGTAGATAATATTTCTGAGTCTTGGGTAGTAGATTTAGGGGCTTCATTTCATGCCACACCCCATAGGAAACATTTTCTAGATTATGTTCAAGGTGATTTTGGACAAGTTCATTTGGGTGATGATGCACCATGAAAAATTGTTGGAATGGGAAAGGTAAAAATAAAGCAAAGCAATGGAAACCGATGGTTGTTGAAAGAGGTAAGACATGTTCTAGATATTAAGAAAAATCTAATTTCAACAGGGCAGTTGGCAAGTGAAGGTTGTATATCCATATTTACAGACAAGGTGTGGAAGGTCACGAAAGGATCATTGGTGATAACAAAAGGATAAAAGGTAGGTACATTGTATTTATGTGCTGGTAATACCGACTCTTCTATCTCTTTAGCTTCTACATGAGTGGATACAACACTATGGCATCATAGGCTTGGAAACATGAGTGATAAGGGGATGCATATACTTCACAAAAGAAATTTGTTGCCAGATCTTAAACAAATTGATTTGGATTTCTGTGAGCATTGTGTTTATGGAAAACATACGAGAGTCAGATTTCTTAGAGTCAGAAAAGAAAAGAAGAGTGAAAGGTTAGAGCTTGTGCATAGATATGTATGGGGAACATATCAAGTATCATCTCTTGGTGGCTCTCATTATTATGTTACTTTTATTGATGATGCAACTAGAAAAACTTGGGTTTATTGCATTCGACAAAAATATGATGTTTTTGATAGTTTTAAGAAATGGAAAGCTTTGGTTGAGAATGAGATAGTAAAAAGGTTGAAGTGTCTTAGATCAGACAATGGAGGTGAATATTGCAACAAGGAGTTTGACTTTTATTGTTCATACCATGGGATTCGTAGAGAGAAGATAGTTCCAGGAGCACCATAAGAAAATGGTGTGTCAGAAAGGATGAACAGGGCAATCATGGAGCGTGCAAGGAGTATGAGATTGCATGCTAGTTTTCTCTTATAGTTATGGGAAGATGTTGTATATATTGTTGTTTAATTAATAAACAAAAGACCTTCAATATCTTTGGATGGTAGAATTCTAGAGGAGGCATGGATAGGTAAAAAGGTAAACTATTCTTTTTTGAAGACTTTCGGTTGTGACTCATTTGTCCATATTGATAAAGAAAATAAAACAAAGCTTGAGGAAAAATCCAAGAAGTGTACCTTTATTGGATACAATGTTAATTATTTTGGTTATCACTTATGGGATTATGAAAATAGAAAAATCATTAGGAGTAGAGATGTCATATTCAATGAGAAAGTCATGTACAAAGATCAGTTGTAGGGAAAGAAATAAGAAAAAGAAAAACCAGAATACACAGTGCTTGATGAGATCACTAAAAAAAAAATTCCAAAGGCACCAGAAAATCAAAATGTACAACAACAGGATCAACAAGTACCTCAAACTCCTACAAGTGTTGTTAGAAGATCTGTCAGGTTAAGTAGACCCCCTGAACGATACTCTCCTTCATTGTATTATTTATTGTTGACTGATTTTGGTGAACCAAAATGTTATGAAGAGGTAATGCAGGTAGACACCAAAAAGAAGTGGGAGCAAGGCATGAAAGAGGAAATGGATTCCTTGGTAAATAACCAGACTTGGGACTTGGTTCAGTTTCCTGTAGGAAAAAGAGCATTGCTTAATAAATGGGTTTACAAGTTGAAGGAAGAATATGGAGGCAAAAAATGATACAAGGCTAGACTTGTTGTAAAGGGGTTTGCAAAAAAGAAAGGTATATATTTTGATGAAATATTTTCTCCTGTTGTTAAAATGACTTCAATTAGGACTATTTTAAGTCTTGTGGCAATAGAAGACTTGTATCTTGAATAACTAGATGTAAAAACAACTTTTCTCCATGGGAATTTGGAGGAAGAGATTTATATGCAGCAACCACAGGGGTATGAGGTCAAAGGGAAGGAGAATTTGGTATGCATGTTGAAGAAGAGCTTGTATGGCCTAAAGGAAGCTCCAAGGTAGTGGTATTTGAAGTTTGACAGGTTTATGAGAGAACAAGGTTATAGTAGATGTCATTCTGATCATTGTGTTTATTTTAAAAGGATAGAAAATGGAAACTATATTATCTTGCTATTGTATGTAGATGACATGCCTGTTGCAGGGTCTAATATGCAGGATATAAATGTGCTCAATAATAAATTAGCTAATTCATTTGCGATGAAGGATTTGGGTGCTACAAAGAAAATCCTTGGTATGAGAATAACGAGAGACATGAAAAATCGCAAATAGACATTGTCTCAAGGTGAGTACATAGAGAAGGTGTTGGAGAGGTTTAGAATGCAGAATGCAAAACCAATTGGTACACCTTTGGCCAACCATTTCAAATTAACTAAGGAAATGTTTCCCAAGACACAAGAGGAGATAGAATACATGTCCAGGGTCCCTTATTCATCAACAGTTGGCAGCTTGATGTATGTGATGGTTTGCATAAGTCCAGATATTTCACATGCAGTGGGAGTTGTGAGTAGGTATATGAACAATCTAGGTAAATAACATTGGGAGGACGTGAAGTGGATTCTCAGGTATTTGAGAGGTACTTCTACTCATGCATTATGTTTTGAAGGTTTAGACATTGTTCTACAAGGATATGTTGATTTAGATATGGCAGGTGATAAAGATAGCAGGAGGAGCACCATAGGGTATGTTTTTTCTATAGGTGGAACAACAGTAATTTGGATTTCAAAACTGCAAAAGTTTGTTTCACTTTCAACAACAGAGACATAGTATGTTGCTGCTACAGAGGCTAGTAAAGAGATTATTTGGTTACAAAGGTTTATGGAGGAATTGAGAAAGAAGCAAGAGAATAACAGGTTGCACTGTGACAGTGAGAGTGTCATTCATATTGTAAAGAAATCATCCTTCCATTCGAAGACTAAGAATATACATCTTAGGTACCATTTCATACAATCCGTCTCGAAAGATGGACATTTGAAGTTAGAAAAGATACACACTAGCCAGAATCCCGTAGACATGTTAACAAAGGGAGTAACCAGGGAGAAACTGAGTTCCTGCTTAGTTTAGTTGGTCTTCAAGAATAAAGAATGAAGATGAAGATGATAAATTTGCAAGGTCTAAGAAGGATCATAGTCAAGCATATACAACAATGGTGGAGTTGTTGAGATCAGTCTCCAAGTGGGAGATTGTTGGTTGTGGAGCCTAATTATCTTCTTGATTCAGAGGTCTTTGTTTTCGGTCCTGTTTATACCCCATGAAGACTTTACACCCCAGAAAAATGTACACTCCTCTATGTGAGGGAGTACAGAGGGGGGTTACCCCCTCTACGGGGTCTGGGGGTGAAGTCCCCCAAGGAAAAATTGCCTTGTAAATGTATATTGTAATTTCATTATAAATCTGGACCGTTCATTATAAGGCAACAGATCTGACGATAGAAGTTATGTTAGGGTTTTTTTCCCCTAGAAGGCAACTCTCTTTTATGAGGGAAATTTATTGTAGATATGGATCATTGCGAATATTGTATTCTGATATAGGATACTGTGAGAAAAAGAAGAGGAAGTTACAACAAGTTTGTTGTAGGTTGCATCCCTTTATTTGTTGGATAATAATAAAGGAAGGACCTGGAAATTTCTCTGGTGGATGTAGCCCACACTGGGAGAACCACGTATATTTGTGTCTTTATTGTATTGTGTATATTATGTGTTTTATTTCCACATTTGTTTTATTTTTTTGCTTCGCGATCTTGTTTTTCTAACACTATGCCCTCTGGAACCATGACCTCTAGAACTATGATCTCTGGAACTACGCCCTCTGGAACTATGACCTATGGAACTGTGACCTTTGGAACTGTGACCTCTGGAACTATGCCCTCTGGAACTATGACCTCTTGAACTATGCCCTTTAGAACTATGACCTCTGGAACTATGACCTCTAGAACTACCTCTGGAGCTATGACCTCTGGAACTACACCCTCTGGAACTATGACCTATGGAATGACCCCAATAATTATGACTTTTCGGGACTCGAAATACGACCTTTGGAACTATTCCCTCTAGAACTATGACATGAGGAAGTATGACCTCTAGAGATACGCCCTCTGGAACTATGACATGTGGAATGACCCTAGGAACTATGAATTCTGGAACTATGCCCTCCATAACTATGACCTCTGGAACTATGCCTTTTGGAACTATGACCTCTGGAACTATGACCCATGGAACTATGACCTATGGAATTGTGACCTATGGAGCTACATCCTCTAGAACTTCCTATGGAATTATGACCTCAATAACTATGCCCTATGGAACTATGACCTGTGGAATGACCCTAAGAACTATGACCTATGGAACTATGACCTTTGTTAAGCCTAACTAGTCCAGTACCCTTTTTTTGAATAGTGCAGTCCATATTCTGTCTCGACTATTTGAAAGGTAGATAATGTTTCATTTGGTTGTCAGGAGGTAATGATAGGTTTTATTATGCCTCATATTCCTAGATTTAATGTAGGCATGAATCATCGATCTTGATGCATATTTTTATAATCAACCAATCATGTTTGGCAAAATATTTTGAAAATATCTTATCCTTTCCATTCTTTCACAACTTCTGCAGGAGATTTGCTAAGTTTAAGGCTTTATGATTGGCCTTGTGACGATGCACCTTTTTTCTTCATGGATTGGACTACTGGAGATGGTCCAACATACACAATTTTAATTTAGTATTCAATCAAAGTAATTTTAATTCAGTATCCAACATACTGAATTACGTTTTTTGCACAAAGATAACTATTTGACAACCTAAAGTATGCACTCCATAGATTTCCTTACTTTGTTGAGTCCTTTATGAAAGGCAAAAGGAAATTGAATAGGAAAGGAAAAAACATGGACCCAACTTTAGATTGTACAACATAGAGAGACTTGAGAGAGTTGTTTGATTCTTACTAGGATGAACAATGTATCACAAATAAATGTTTTCCATTCAACTTATGTAATAAACAATAATGAACTCTAAGCAGGTTGTAGCTACTAAAAAGGAGAGCAAGGGAGGCTTACATGAGAAGCTAACAATGGAATTTGTTGTGCCATTTCTCTGGGGCATTCCACCTGTTGTGGGCAGGCTTCGCTTTGTTGTTTGAACTTGTGGAGGAATTGCAGAGAAAGTATATTAGCAGTGGGACTTATTATGATTACTTTGTTTGCCAGTGTTCAACTGTAAATACTTGCATTTACACAATTTAACGCATTGTTTCTGACTTATTATTGACACTGAGCATTGACTTGTAATTGTCTCGTGGTTTTCATCTTTTCTAGTTGTGCTACACAATCTCTAATTTAAAAAATTCTTCAATAAGCTCTTAGTAGCATTTTCAAGTCAGAACATGATAGGCTTTTCTCTACTATCAAAAACATTCTTCCATGCTTCCAATTGATTACATGTCCTTTTCCATAAGCATGCATGTTTTTGATTGACATTTAAGTCAATTTTGAAATTAAAAAAAATAAAAAAATCCAACAAATCTTACATAAAAATTTAATACCCTCGGACAACCATGAGTTTTGGCTATCTCAAAAATCTTCCCACTTCCCATTCTATCTTCTGAAATTGATATAAAGAGAAAAATGTGAGACTTATGCTTCATTGCTTTGTAAAATATATCAGCTATGCAAGACGAAGAAATACTGAAAAGGCCATTCAATTAGAATGAAAACCACAAGGCCATAACTGCTATGGATTGAAACCAAAAACAAGTTATGCATGGAGCTTGTATGAAGCCCAAAACTACTAGAATTGGTAGGAATCGTCAGGCTTGTTGTCAACCAATCAATGCAATTTAGACTCTCCATCTTACTACATATAAAAAATATGATAATACAATGTAATGAGAATATTAGTATTTCTTGAGATCAGGTGTGGAAAACACTAACACGAGTCTTTGTATATGAATTCTTGACATGTGTGAATACTCTGTTAAGAACCAAACATCAATATAGCATAGAAAAACCTCAAGAAAAGTACTCAACGCCTTGAAAAAGAGATAATATCAGATAATAAGCCTCTTCGAGGGGGCAACCTCCTTTTACCCCACTTAAATGTTCAAGTACAAGATGATTCAAAATGAAAATGTCTCCTTGGTATATATAGGAGACTAGGAGGTTTTAATGGCCTAAAGCCGACATAAATAAAATAACATTACTAATCTAATATGCCCCAATTAAGTGGTAATGAGCCAATATTAGGGCTTAACATACTCTAATACAAATATTTGTCTAGGAATACTTAATCAATTTTATGGAGGTATATGCTTTAAGTTAAGACCTTGTTATGACAACCCGAACATTTCGTTTGTTTTTACTTCAAAAATCAAAGATTCCAAGGATACCCATACATTGCATACAAACTCACTATTCTATTAGGTTATGCATCCGAATTTTAAATGTCTTGTTGGTCATATAATTACAATAGCTAATGATTTGAAAATTACAAGAATTTTTTGTTTCTAGCTAGTCAATTGTTTTTTCCCTTATTTTCTAACAAATGGATGCGATAATTCCAAAACAAACCTCAAACAAAATGAATGTAGATGGATTACAATGGCTTAGATGAACCAAAAAGGGTGGGTAAAATCCAAATTTCTTGTTAGAAGGCCATCTTTGGTTCCAATGTGAACACTTTCAAGTTAATGTTTGACATGTTTCTTCATGGGACAAAAGAAATACTTCTACAGGTGCAACACAATTTTCTACACACCAAAATGCCTCCCATAGGATGAAGAATGGACCTCCTTAATGAGAAAAAGGCATATTGGACCAATTGTTATAGACAACTAATTCACCATGTGCATGAGGCCATCTCCCATTGTAAATTGTAAGGTTGATTTGGAATCAAATAATATTTTAGTAGTCTAGCACATCAACTTGTTATTTCTTGCAAACTTACTCTTTGTCCACATAGTAATTTTGTTATTGTTTTATAAGAAAAGGGATTATGTACAAGATATTTCTAGCTAATTCATATGGTATTACAATGCTTCTAGTTACTAATAAGGACATTCATCCTAAAATCCATATATTAGCTTAAGGGAAAGGAATAATCTTCAATTAGTAAACATATCTTAATTTCCAAATCTATCTCAAAAGGCAATGCTAAAAACAATAATGAGAAATCATTTGACAAGTATATCTGCTCCATAAAATAGATCATGATATGTAATCCAATCAACTAAAATTAAGTTTTGTGACAACCCAAGATTTTGATCTCTAACAAATTTCAATATGTTTCAGATGGTGCCATGGCACAAGCTCTGCCAATAAAGTTGCATAGCTCATTCTTGGTCTCTAGTTACCTATAAAATGGATTTCTCCTCCATTCTAATTAGCATGACATGCCCCACCATGATTTGTTTGATGCAAGGATGTCAAATTTGCCCATTGTCATTACTTAGCTCTCATTTTCTTAACCTAATCAGATCATCATATTTTGCAAAATATTTCAAACTCAAGTTTCCTAATTGCCAATGTATTTAGATATTAGCAAAGGATTTTGTGTGCTAGAACTATGGAATTACACTTCATAATATTTTGTGAGACTTTTAAACCTATTGTGTTTCATTTAGGATGGCCCATCTATCTTTGGTTATTAAATAGTTTCTCAACGTTATGTTACCTAGATGAGATTACATTTTTGGACATCAAGCATTTGTATCAGTTCATTTAGTCCCTATTACTAATTACTTGGAAAATAATTGTCAGGCAAGACATTTCTATAAGATTGGCCAGCAGTAATCACTCCTTAAATGCTTTCATAGGAAAAATTATTTGATAGGAACATAATCATAAATCAAAGTGAAAAGCATTTCCTACATGATAACGATCATCAATACAACCAAAAAAATAAACCAATGTCAAAAGTAAATGAGGTGACCATGAGAAAAGTAAAATAATAAAATGAACCGCCATACCACACATTTCAAGTGTATAACTACCTGAAAGAAACAAGATAGAGCCATAGAGAAACTAATATGCTATCACAAAACAACCCACCTCAGTAAGGCCTTTGGCAAGGCATTTGAGTTGCGCTGTGAGAGAAGTCACCTGCTCTTGAAGGTTGGGGATAACCTGACGGACTTGCTTTAGTTCTCTTCCTTATTTCTCCAATAGTTCATGAAGTCAATGGGAGTCCTCCTTTGATGTTGGAAATGCACCTTTAAGTCTTTTCATTCCTTCAACATTATTCCCATGCTTCGCAAGTCCTCTAGCTGATCACACTTCAAACATGAGCAAGGCATCTCTGAATGTAGATTAAAAGAATTAAATTTGAACCAATTTTATCCCCAAATATTTGATCCAAAATACAACTCTTTTGTTGCAATAAATGGGGAAACCTTTCATGGATTAACATGAAACTTTTTATCAGTTTCCCTGACGCTTGTTTTGATTAAGGAAAAGATTTCACATTTGGTCTTACTGTGTGATTTGTGACGGGTTGTCACAATATGTAATATGTATGGAAGAGTTTTATCTTCGTGCAATTTAAAATGTTCAAATATGCGGTGTGTTGCGTGATTAAAATCTTTGTGCAAATGGAAGATTTTGATTGGCGCACAACTGAAGTTCTTTCAAACGTCGTAAATCTGTGTGGTGTGCTCTGTGAAAATGCAACCAAACATCGCATTATAGATTTTTTTCTTAAGTTTTGACGTACCACATGTTTTAAATGTTGGGATGCGATAAACCCGTGTGGAATTTGGAATTTACATTGTAACTACACATCACAGTATATAAGTTTTTGTAAGTTCCGACTTATCGCATGATTTAAATGTTGGGATGTGATACCTTATTTATGCACATGCAAAAAGGCACTAGAAATTTGGGAATCTCATGATCTGGTTGGAGCTATTCAGAAATAAACCTTAAAGCACATGTGATGTTGTGGTCTGAATTTTAATTGCAAACCATTATTAAAATGGATATTTTTTATAATCTTTGATATTGATAAAGGTGTTTGATATGGATCATTGAACTCACTTTTTCTTTGTTAAAACTTGACAAAGGAAAATTTTCAAAAAAACAAGTTTGTATTGTTTAAATAACAGAGAAAATTCAGAATATGAGAATTAATTTAAAATTCCAGACTTTACAGGCAAGCATTGAAATTGAAAATTTACATTCATTGATAGTGACTGACGTGGAGAGGGAAAACCTTTCATTACCCCAATAATTGTATACCTTCATATACCTTGATCAATCATTGACTTTTAAATGGCTAAATATACCTTCAACAACAACTAACCAACATAACAAACAAAATCTTTGGTTTCTCTTGAATGTGATTTAGGGGAAAGAGCATAACAGTTGGAAATTAGCATTTTAGTGCTCTTAAGAGGTATAAGGAAAATAACGCTTCATGTGATCGAAGAAAAATATGTAAAATCTTTCAAAACCTGGATTTGATGTAGATGCTAATTAATCTTTTAAATAGCTCAGGTCTTTTATGCTTCTTGGATACATGTTCAGGAAATGACCAACTCTAGCAGCAATTTGTTGTCAAATCAAAGTCAATTTCTATCCTGGATGAGCATCAATTATTTGCACTTGATATGTTTCCATCACATATATTACCTATATAGTGATCTACAAGACTCTCTCTCTCTCTCTCTCTCTCTCTCTCTCTCTCTCTCTCTCTATATATATATATATATATATATATATATATATATAATCAATGTAGAAAGTTTGAATAAAAACTTGTTGGGATTTCAATATTGCGTTCTTCTGGCTATACAACTTGGTTATGGAATTTTATAAACTTTACTGCAAAGTTATAATTTTTAAAAACACATGGTGTATTCATTTCTAATGGATTCATAGGGCGGGAAACAAAATATTCAAATTTAAAAGAATAAAATATTTTGTACACTATGTAGTATTTAATCCATTCAATTTTTTGGATCAACTGATTGGTTGGGATCCACCAATCAGACCTAACCTTGTTCTTTACCAAATTCATTTTTATATAACCTCCTAGACAAACATCAAGCAATACCTCTGAAAATCAATATGTGATCAATTTTGAGGCTAGTCTTCTGACCTTGACATGTAAGGAGACCTTACTTTAAAATTTCATGGTTGCATGTTGCCATTGCTTTTCTTTTACTATCATTTCAGCTTGATAAAATTGCATCTATTAGCTATATATTTGATTAAATTATGAATGGCAATTATCGACAAACCACATTTTTTAGTTTGTGTATTGAAAACACCATTTAGATGGGCTCTAGAATTTTCCAGCAGCACATACTCATTTGACAGCAAGATGGCTCTAAATATAATTGTTGGAGAGTCACATTTTTTGGTGGGTGATTGGTTTTGATGTCAACAACATCTTAGAAGTCTACACTCTGCATCTCAATGGGATTTTCTACTTTTACTCTTCATAATATATCCTTCTTCCATCCAGGTTTGATCTCCAACCTAAAAATCTTTCACTAATGGAGGAAATTCATCTTCATTCAGTATTTAAGTTTCAAACAACTTTACATTTTATGTATTTGATAGACATAACATATGAGTTTGTGGTGGCAGTTTTATCCAAAAGACAATTTTGTCAATCTTCCCTTGAGCGTTTTGTGCTCAAGTAGAGTATACCAAGTCCCCTTTTTCAAAATGATGATCCTCTCTATGCTTGTTATTTTTATCTTACATTGTTGTTGGGCCTATTATAATTGCTCTTATACCTATTTCGTATGTGTTGGATTCTTCTCACAAACTTCACAACTTTAACTTTTCCTTAGTGTGCCCTTTACTCTTACCTCTGTCAAAAGGGAGATCATATAGAGTTTGTTGGAGAAATCCCAAACAAGCCTCAAATTTCCAATGTTATGTAGATCAATGAATGGTTTTATCATAGCAGTGTTGGATATGTATGGAAGGGTTTTATCTCACGTACTTGGATGATTTAGTTTGTAACCCTTCAATAGTTGAACCTAATGATACTAAGAGGGGGGTGAATTAGTATCAAGTACAATTTAAAAACTTTTTCAACGTATACTTCAACCATATTATATGTTCAATTATATCCAATGAGAAATGAACAATAGTAGAAGAGTTACACCAATACACCACAATACACCATGCACAATATATGAGAAATAACCAATAGTTATTGTTCAAGGGAAGTGTTGACTTCCAAAGGTAGCTACAACTTCCAAATATAAAGGAGGGATAAACCTCCAAAAGGAATATACAATCCTCCAATATCAAGATAGTGTTGACCTCTCCATCCTTGCCCCTTCCTTCCACCCAAAAATATATGAAATAAAACTTTACATTAAATTATCACCATCAACCAACCATCACATAGAACCTGATAATGTTTCCTGAGACTTCTTCAACTTCTACAATTCTTCACTTCTTAGAATACTATTATCCTGTAGATAATATAACTCAATGTATTCTCTGAAACTCCTCCAAGTTTCACTCCTTGAATCCTCCCAGAAAAGGAGTTATAGAGAAAATGGTAGACCTTATTCAATTCTGGTTTATTCAGGAAAGAAAACGTGTACATCATGCCCCGCGCTCAATATTTAACATGATATTATGAAGTTTGTACACAGGAAACTAAATCGCGTACTCTTTCCAATACAATTGGTCTCACTGCATTTGGATTCTCTATGAAGACGTTATGACTAATTTACCCAGAACACATGTTTATGACTAGCTTCAGGACTATTAAAAAATACTATCTTCCACAGAGTGTATATCCAAAATTATAGTGAATAAAGAGCTGAAATGTTTACCACATGTACTTATATATGTCTTCTCAATATCATACAAATTTCACCATCTGAACCATTCTCGAAATTTTTTTATAGCGAAAATGGTAATATGACCTGGAAATAACATTACTTAGAACACATCACCAAAAGAATTCATCCTCCCTTGAAATTCGGCCTTCTTTACTTCATATTTCCTCTAAAATTCAACTTATATCTACTTGTTCATTAACAAACTTGTGTGTGTTGAAAAATGAATGTATTGTTAATGTTTAAGCCATTATTATAGTTCTTTTGATTTCAATAGATAACAACAACATAAGACAAGATCACTGAGAAATACACAATCACAAGAGACACAACATTTATCCTGGGAAACCCTCTAGGGGAAGAAAACCCAACAAAACTTCCTTATTATAGATAGCCAATACAATGCCAAGAGATAACTCAAGCTAATACAGAAGATCCTCTCCCAAAGATGCGCCACTCTCTCTCTCTCTCTTCTCCAACTGCAGTTCTAAAACTTGTCTCTCAATGAGCAAGTGAGGTGTGTCTAAGTGAGGCGCTAGCCTCCTTATTTATACTAATCTTGCACATGTGAAGTGTCTCTTCACTGGTAGGGCCAAATTCTTAATCTGGGTGGTTATAACCACCTTTATTATATTATGGGGCCTCTTTGATATATTTTGGGGCTGACTTCTTCTTTTGCCTATTGCAATTATATTATGACCAATCCGCAAAAGGGGATTTGGTCCTTTTACAATAGCCGACATGATAAATCCACAATGGGGATTGATCCAATGAATAATATATCAAATAATAATAAGAATACACTTTGCAGTTACATTATTTCAACACTCCCCCTTAACAAGAAGGGTATTCTTCAACAACATCAGGTGAGAGAGAGAGGACAACATCATCAACAACATCAAGTGGGTGAGGACAACATCATCAATATCATCTTGGAACACTGGCTGGTGTATCTATAAATCATCAAAATTTTTCTTCATCGACAACATCATCATTCTCAAAGGAATGCAATCATCATCTACATCAGTATGTATTAGTATAAAACTAATACATCATCATCATCACAGCACAAGGCTAGCTCATCATAATACATGACTGGATTTATGTCACAACTGTCAATCTGGAAGCTCAGTACTCATCTTACTTTATGTCACAACAATCAAGCTGGAAGCAACATACTAGACTGGCTTTACGTCACATCTTCTCAAGCTGGAAGAAAAGTACTAGTCTCATCTCAACGTCTTTCTTTATGTCACAACACTTAAGCTGGAAGCAAGATACTAGACTGGATTTACATCATAGCTGTCAAGCCAGAAGCACAGTACTAGTCTCATCACATCGTCTTGATTTACGTTACAACCATCAGGTTGGAAGCAAGATACTAGACTGACTTTATGTCATAGCTGTCAAGCTGGAAGCACAATACTAGTCTCATCTCATCATCTTGTTTTACGTCATAGAAATAAAGATGGAAGAAAGATACTCGTCATGCTTTACGTCACAACAATCAAGCTAGAAGAAGGATACTAGACTAGCTTTACGTCGCAGCTGTCAAGCCAGAAGCACAGTTCTAGTCTCATCACATCGTCTTGCTTTACGTCACAACAATAATACTGGAAGCATGAGATGTCTTATCACAACAACTACTCCCCCTTTCGAGGAAGGTCCTTTCGGACTATACCAAGCTCATCTCGAAAGTGCTCAAACTTTACATGAGATAGAGGCTTGGTCAACACATCAACAACCCGTTCATCCGTGCTAATGTAATGGAGATTTATGGCTCCTCTCTGCACCATGTCATGGATGTAATGATATCGGATCTCTATGTGCTTCAACCTGTCATGGAATACAAGATTCTGTATCATCTTTATGCATCTTTGGTTGTCACATAGGATCGTGGTTTCTTCCATCTCTAGGTCAAATAGATTGGTCAACAACTTTCGAAGCCATATAGATTCGCAGCTAGCAGAACATGCAACAATGTATTCTGCTTCCGCTGTGCTGAGAGAAATGCTGGATTGCTTTCTACTCTACCATGAGATCATGGTTGATCCCAAACTGAAACAACATCCTGAAGTGATTTTCCTGTCAGAAACACTTCCTACCCAATATGCATCAGTATATCCACTCAATGTGAAATCATGATCTCCATCATAGCTGAGACCAAAATCTATTGTACCCTTAAGGTACCTCATCACATGTTTTACAGCCACTAGGTGAACATGTCTGGGTTCTACCAGAAACTGACTCAAGGTGTTCATGGCAAAACAAATGTCTAGTCTGGTGTTTATTAGGTACATCAATGATCCAATAATCTGTTTGTATAGCATGGCATCAATCAATTATGACGAAGTGTTGACCAACAACTTCAGCTTCGCTTCCATGGGTGTATTCATGGACTTGCATTCCAACATGTCGAATCTCTTCAGGAATTTGACTGCATATTTCCCTTTTTTAAGGAAGATCCTCTCTGGACTCTACCATACCTCAAGACCTAAGAAATAATGCATTAGGCCAAGGTCTTTCATTTCAAATTCTGAGGCAAGTCTCTTCTTACATTCAGTGATGAGATTTTCTTCTCCAGTTAAGAATAAGTCATCCACATATAGCAGTAATATTACTGGCTCATCATTCATAACCTTGAAGTAGAGGTTAGAATCTTCTTTACTCTCGGTAAAGCCCAAGCTCGTCAGTAAACTGTCTATCCAGCCATACCAAGCTCTAGGAACTTGCTTCAATCCGTACAATGCTTTTTTCAACCTGCAGACATGAGACTTCCTGTCTTCAACTTCAAATCCTTGAGGTTTCTCTATATACTCTTCCTCTTCGATGACACCATTTAGGAAAGATGTATTTATGTCCATCTGGTGCATCTTCCACTTCATCTTAGCTGCAAGGGCTATGATGGTTCTGATCGAAGTGTATCTGGCTACAAGAGCAAATGTATCTTCATAGTCAATGCCTTCTTTTTGAGAAAATCCATGAGCGAGGAATCTTGCTTTATACTTTTCAATACTTCCGTTAGTAGCATGCTATATTTTGAAGAGCCATTTGGAGGATACCACGTCTTTACTCTTAGGTATGTGAACTATTTCCCATACATCATTCTTTATTATGGATTGGTATTCCTCTATCATGGCATCTGCCCATTCTTTCATCTGAATGGCTTCTTCAAAGCAGGTAGGCTCCTTCTCTAGGAGGTCACACATCAAAGCTGTATAACTGGAGAATGGCTTTGGTATTTTCACCTGTCTCGTGGTTCCTTGGGGAACACCATACTTCTCTCCATCTTGAATGAGCTCTCTAGCCTAATATGGATTTATTTTATCAAGGATCATCATCTGAGGTGGTTCTTGAAATTCTACTATGTCATGGTCTTCTAGAATTTTCTCATTAGGGGAAACTACGTCTTCCCTCATTGGTTCTATAGCACTGGGAACCTCCCTCATTGATTCTGCAGTTCTGGGGATTACAGGTTCTTCTCCACGTACTTCTTCAAGCTCACATCTTCTCGATTTATTGAGTTCTTAATCTTCATCAAAGGTCACATCCCTGCTGATCTCAATGTGGTGATGACCTGGTATGTAAATTCTGAAGGCCTTGGATACCTCACAGTATCCCAAAAATATTCCCTTCTTTCCTGAAGGTTCCATCTTGTTTCTCTTCTCTTTCGGAATATGTATAAAAAGTGGGCAGCCAAATATTTTGAGATGGCTTACCTCTGGCTTCTTTCTGGTGAAGATCTCTTCAGGGGTCTTGAACCCAAGTGCACTATGGGATAATTAGTTTTGCACATAAAAAACTGTCATTGTTGCTTCTACCCATAAGCACATTGGAAGATCTTGATCATGGATCATAGTATTCACAACTTCCATTATCGTTATGTTCTTTCATTTAACTACACCGTTTTGTTGAGGATTATAGGGAGTTGTGAGTTCCCTATTGATCCCAACATCTTTGTATAAGCTCATGAACTCTTTTGAGGTATATTCTCCTCCATTATCTGACCTGAGTATCTTGATCTTTCTTTCGGAAAGGTTCTCTATCAAGGCTTTGAATTCCTTGAACTTGTTGAATTCATCATCTTTAGATTTCAAAAAATACACCCAGGTCTTACGAGAATAATCATCAATAAATGATACATAGTATACATACCCACTAATGGAGGACGATGGCATTGGGCCACATACATCTGAATAAATGAGCTCTAGGACTCCTTCTGCTTTTCTGTCTCTCTTCGGAAAAGGGTTCTTGATGTTATTCCCTTGCGCACATCCATTGCACACGCCTTCATGGTCAATTTTGAATTCTGGAAGACCTGTGACAACTTTGCATATGTATGGTAGCACCTAGTAATTGATGTGAGCTAATATTATGTGCCAAATTTCACATGAGTTTTTAATGGCGTGGGTCATGGTAGCGTCTGAGTGACCCTTTATCTTATACAAGCCATTTTCTTCTCTTCCAATGATGATTGATTCTTTCAGGGTTTCTCCTTTAGCCCACATGAGGACTTCTCCATCTATAAAGGCAACTCTAAAGCCTTTCTTTTCTAAAGCAGAAATGGAGAGTAGGTTCTTTGTCAAACCTAGTACAAAGAGTATGTCCTTCATCTTTATTGAGTTCCTTGAATTTAGCTTGTATCTTGATTTTCCCACTCCCTTGATGGGATATTGGTAATCATCTCCAAGTGTCACTTTATAAGAAAACTTCTTTTATGAAATACAAGAGAGAATGTCTCTTTGACCTGTCATGTGCTTGGATGCACCACTATCAATGAGCCAAGTTTCCTCTCTAGGTGTTACCGATCCTAGGAGGGCCGAGATTAAGACATAGTCTTTGATCTTCTCTCTTATCATCTTTGCAGGTGGCTCTTCATATTCAACTGCATTGGCATAGTGCCTCTTATGTTTCCTCTTTTATTATTCTCATCTGGATGGGTAGAATTTTGCAATGTTTCCCATCTTGTCACAATGATAGCATTGTACAGATGAGTAATCTCTTTCTCTTCGTTGTCCTCTCTTCTAAAATTTCCTTGAATGAGATTCTTTATTATTGAATTTGTTTGGCGGTTGAGGCTCTTTATGAGTCTCCTTATGGAAGTAGGGTTTCTTCCTTTCTCTTTTGTTGTGATTAGCTAGGGCTTGATCATCATCTCTTGCTAGTAGCACTTCACAGTTAGATACTCTTTTTTCTTCTTGAATGCATTCTTCCCATAGACGGTCAAACTTTAGTTTCTCCATTCAGGCACAAATTGTTTAGATGAATGCATCCCAAGGTCTTGTGAGACCATTAAGAGCTGTCATTATGAGCTTGTCTTCATCTATGGTGTCTCCAATTTCTTCTAACTGTTCTTTAAATTCTAATATTCCGGAGAAATATTCTTGGATTGTTTCTCCTTTCTGCATCCTCGTATTCTTCAATTGAGTTCTTAGATTCATCTTTCGGTTTATGTTATTTCCTTTGTACAGTTTTCTTAGGGCATCAAACATTTATTTTGGAGTCTTCTTTGATGACACATAAGGAATTAGGTGGTCTTTGATTGAATCTGCAATGATTCTTTTGGCCCTGATCATGTCCTTTAGATGCTTGGATTTTTCCGCATCATCGTCGGGTTCTGGTACTTCTTCTTTGATGAATCTTGCTAGGTCATTCTCTTCAAGGATTGGGCCAATCCTATACTTCCAGGCATGGAATTTTTCCATGCCTTCCAGTTTGTCAGCAAGATTTGTGCTTGCATACATCTTTTACCTGAAGCTAGGAAAATGTCCAAAAAATGAAAATGCTCAAAATCAAATTCTGAACTTACCAAGAGATGTGCTTGGCTGAGGCGAGTAGCCTAGTGTGCTTAGATATGAGAAAAACCAAATTTTACCCCTCCAAACTTGATCTATAGATTTATGGACTGGTGCTTCTGGTTTTCTGGTACCTCTATTAGTCTGGTACTTCTGGTACTTCTGGTTCTCTGGTTTTCTGGTACTTCTGGTTCTCTAGTTTTCTAGTACTTCTAGTACTTTGTGAAACTAGGGTTTCACTTTCTGGGAGATCTAGACACTAAAAAGGTGCATTGAGAGTGCCAAAGTAATCCTTGGGGGAGGGCGCACTTTTCTAGATGGTTTTAGGGGTGAAAATCTTCAACATCAAAAATCCCTAATTTGCATGTATGACAACAATGACGTTTTTCACTCTTGTGAAAGATGTTTTCTTCAGCTTGGATTTGATACCATGTTAATGTTTAAACCATTATTATAGTTCTTTGCATTTCAATAGATAACAACAACATAAGACAAGATCACTGAGAAATACACAATCACAAGAGACACAACATTTATCCTGGGAAACCCTCTAGGGGAAGAAAACCCAGCAAAACTTCCTTATTATAGATAGCCAATACAATGCCAAGAGATAACTCAAGCTAATACAGAAGATCCTCTCCCAAAGATGTACCACTCTCTCTCTCTCTTCTTCAACTGCAGTTCCAAAACTTGTCTCTCAATGAGCAAGTGAGGTGTATCTAAGTGAGGTGCTAGCCTCCTTATTTATACTAATATTGCACTTGTGAAGTGTCTCTTCACTGGTAGGGCCGACTTATTAATCTGGGTGGTTATAACCACCTTTATTATATTCTGGGGCCTCTTTGATATATTCTGGGGCCGACTTCTTCTTTTGCCTATTACAATTATATTATAACCAATCCACAAAAGGGGATTTGGTCCTTTTACAATAGCTGACATGATCAATCCACAATGGGGATTGATCCAATGAATAATATAT
The DNA here is from genome assembly GCA_009831015.1 of Picea engelmannii. Lineage (NCBI taxonomy): Eukaryota > Viridiplantae > Streptophyta > Pinopsida > Pinales > Pinaceae > Picea > Picea engelmannii. Next base: position 816,172 of record ML782418.1, read on the forward strand.
CAAATAATAATAAGAATACACTTTGCAGTTACATTATTTCAACATGTATAATGAAATGTATTTATACCCTTTATTTCACTTCCTTTTAACATTAGGGCCGACATGTAGTTTCTGCTTCAATTCACATGGTCATCTTCAAAAAATCATTTCTCCTCAATTGTGAGGATCCACGTGATGTGCGACATACCACCAGAAGTGGTATGACTTATACTATCCATCCATGGTTTTTGTACCTGCATGTGTAATTTCCTTCATGTCTATCTACTTTGATCAACTGTTGGGTCCAAAATCCAATGTCTAGGGTTGACATCAATGACTACAACCAATGACTAGGGTTGACATCAATGAAAACAAGTAATCTTCCAACAATCTCCCCCTTTGTCATTGATGGCAACACTCATGCTCCCCCTATCATCATGATACCAATTTCTCTCCCCCTTTTACATCAATGGAAAAGGGTGGGGCTGCTCCCCCTGAGTTCAATGGAATAAGGTGACCTTCTTCTTTGGGGTTGCTCCCCCTGAACATGTGGCACTCAATAATACTTCATCCTTATTTTGGGTCTTTGAGAATTTTTTTTTCCTTGGAATCCTTTTGTGTGGCTTTTGTCTTCTCTATCTTCTTCATGTCTAGGATGTATATGTTGTTCGATCTTCTTGTTGCAGTTGCAATCAATCTTCCTGAGTTCTTTTCTCTAATTTTACATCTTCGGGAGTCAAATGTAAGAGTGTATCCTTGATCACATATTTTGCTGACACTAAGGATATTATGCTTTAGATCTTCAACCAATAAGATTTTTCCTGCTTTTACATTTTCACTTCCAAGCTTTACAATTCCTTTTCCAAGTATTTTGGTAGATGAGTCATCTCCAAATGCAACATTTCCACCCTTTTTATTCAAGCTGACAAATTTTCTTTGATCTCCAGTCATATGAGATGATCACCCATTGTCTATGAACCATTCATCTTCTTCTTTGCATTCTTTAGCGACCAATGTTATTCGACAGTTTTCATTTTGTGGAATTTATTTCCTTTTCTATGTTGTAGTTGGTATAGGGACATTTGGCATAGGATTATCTTCCTTCATCTCTCTGCAATCTCGTGCTTTGTGACCAATATTATTTCACTTGTAGGATACAATATTTTGATCCATTAATGGGTAAAATGGATTATAATTTTTTTTGACAGTTTTGTGAACATTTCCATATATACTATTTTCACCATTCATGTATCTTGCGCATTTATTCCTTCCATTGATTCTACAATCGATTTCCTTGTGTCCAAAATTTCCACAAGTATAACAATGTTCAAGAAAGAAATTTCGAAACATGGGAGTAAGATATCTTCTTTATGGTGTGGTCCATCTGGGTTCACGATCTATTCTTCTATAGTTTCCTTCATAATGATTTCTTTCATACATGATGGGAGAGCATCTTCTTGATGTCTCATTCCTTCTGAATTCTAGTCTTCTATATTGTTGTTCAACTTGCTCTGGAGTGTTGGTTTCATCCTTTTCATATTCCTTCTCTTGTTTTGTTGTCTTCAAACTATCATTGTATCCTAGTCCTGTCTTGTCGTTTGGAGATATTTGACTGGTAAGGATCTCATCTAATTTTCAGTGCTTTTTTCGAACTTCTTCAACTTTTCTATTGTTAATAGTAGCTTCCCTTTTGTGTGATCCAATTTTTCTTTCAATTTATCATAATATTCTAATTGTTCCTTCAAGCTACCAATGATATTTTCAAGCTTGTAATTCTCTTCTTCACAACTACTCAATTCACCTTTTAGTATTATGTTTGTGTTTCTAAGCTTGTTATTTTCAATTTCAACATGATTCAACTTTTCAAGATTCTCATCTTCTTGTTCACTCTCTACGTTGTCTTTGTATCCCCAAAAGGAATCAAGGTTGGTTTCTTCATCTGAATCTTCTTCAAAAATGTTTTCTTCTTCTTTAGAACTCTTGTGATCATCATCCTCAGTTTCTTGGGTTATAAATCCCATTTGGAATGTGTTCATGGTCATCAATCTTTGCTCAGGATTTTCCTCCCAGTGGTTAAATTGTTTTGAAGGAAATCGACTCTGATACCAATTAATGATACTGAGAGGGGGGTGAATCAGTATCAAGTACAATTTAAAAAAAAATTCAACTTATACTTCAACCAGATTATATATTCAATTATATCCAATGAACAATGAACAATAGTAGAAGAGTTACACCAATACACCACAATACACCATGCACAATATATGAGAAATAACCAATAGTTATTGTTCAAGGGAATTTATGACTTCCAAAAGTAGCTACAACTTCCAAATATAAAGGGAGGGATAAACCTCCAAAAGGAAGATACAATCCTCCAATATCAAGACAGGGTTGATCTCTCCATCCTTTCCCCTCCTTCCACCCAAGAATATATGAGAGATAATAAAACTTTACATTAAATTATCACCATCAACCAACCATCACATAAAACCTGCTAATGCTTCCCGAGACTTCTTCAAATTATGCAATTATTCACTTATTAGAATACTATGATCCTGTAGATAATATAACTCAATGTATTCTTTGAAACTCCTCCAAGTTTCAGTCCTTGAATCCTCCCAGAAAAGGAGTTATAGAGAAAATGGTAGGCCTTATTCAATTTTGGTTTATTCAAGAGAGCGAACATGTACATCATGCCCCACGCTCAATATTTAACATAAGATTATGAAATTTATACACAGGAAACTAAAGCCCGTACTCTTTCCAATGCAATTGGTCTCACTGCATTTGGATTCTCTATGAAGACGTTATAATTGTTTTACCCGGAACACCTGTTTATGACTAGCTTCAAGACTAGTCAAAAACCCTATCTTCCACAGAGTGTATCTCCAAACTTATAGCGAATAAAGAGATTAAATTTTTACCACAGATACCTAGATATGTCTTCTCAATAACATGCAAATTTCACCATCTGAATCGTTCTAGAAAAAAAGTTATAGAGAAAATGGTAATATGACCTGTAAATAACATACCTTAGAACACATCACCAAAAGACTTCATCCTCCCTTGAAATTTGGCCTTCTTTACTTCAAATTTCTTCTGAAATTCGACTTATATCTACTTGTTCATTAACAAACTTGTGTGTGTTGAAAAATGAATGTATAATGAGATGTATTTATACCCTTTATGTCACTTCCTTTTAACATTAGGACCGATATGTAGTTTCTGATTCAATTCACATTGTCATCTTCAAAAATTCATTTGTCCTCAATCGTGAGGATCCACATGACGTGCCACATACCACCGGAAGTGACATGACTTATACTATCCATCCATGGGTATTTTCCTTGCATGTGTAATTTCTTTCATGTCTATCTACTTCGATCAACTATTGGGTCCAAAAGCCAATGGCTAGGGTTGACATCAATGACTACAACCAATGACTAGTGTTGACATCAATGACAACAAGCAATCTTCCAACATAGCCAGTGTTTGGTTTACAAATTTGTTTTCCCATTATCTGGTGAATGAAATATAGTGTGTTGTTTGAGTTTGGTATCCATCATACTCCACAATGTGGTTCAAAGTGACCTAAAAATATGCAATTTGTTGTTGTTTGCATTTGGTATCCATCATACTCCACTATGTTTTTGTTTGATTGACCCAACATGGATCCATCATATAGACATAACAATGGAGAGAGAAGCACAAGAAACAAGTTGCATAATGGATAAGCCTCAAATATATAGAGGAATTCAATAGAGGCATTTGGGATCGTGGGTCTCTGAAATCCACCATCCCTTGTTGTAAAAGCTTTTTTCTCTTGTTGTAAAATATTTTTTCAAGTGTAATGCATGTATTTGTAGTAGCTCAATCAAACTTAGTAACCCATTCCTCTAAACCAACTAATCCATTTCAACCGGAAGTGAGGATGGCGGGTGGGGGCAGAATCATTATTTGTAGATAACACCATTTTTGTTGATTGTTGGCTTGCATTTTTTTTGAAGTCCATATTGATGGGGTGCTTGGGCCATGATCTTAGTGTGTTCGACAAAGATGGGGTTCATATTTTGTTCCAGTATGTGGGATGATACTAGCATGAAGAGTAATGCATCATATATTGAGTTATTAATACTATTCGACAGAAAAAGGAAATCCATAACTTCCTACTATTTTAGGTTCTGTCATCATCTCCCCTACTCCTAAGTTTTGGCAGGTCCCTCTGCAAAGAAAAATGGGATTGCCAAAATGTAATTATACCCCTAAGACAGTGTCTTGAACTTGGAGGAGATGAATTAGTCTTTAGGTGCATTTTCCTCATGTTCTGAAGATTCGTGTTTGGATTTCTTCTGATGCTTCAATTTGATTCTTAAGGTGTGGTTGGAGGCAGTCATATCATCAACTAGATGTTGCAGAGAACTAACCTTGGACTGCAAAACAACATTATCATGTTGAATATGATGATCCAATGTTTCGTATTCTTGAATTTTTTGGGTTAATTAAGCATTCTCTTGATGTAATTGTTCAATAGTTGAAGGCTGAGTAGATTTCAAAGAGTTATTAAGTCCATGATGCAATGTTGAAGAAACTTATACCAAACTTCCAACCTTTGGAAGGATAGAATGATTGTGCCACCTCACAATTCTTTGAATCGTGTGAATGAAATCACATGTGTAATCCTCATTCAAAATGGTGGATAACAACACCCATAGGATAGAGAGTGCTTTCTGCCAGAAACTTTGGATTTACCCGTTGGCACATTTTACTTGCCCATTTTCTATAAAATAGGTATACTTCTCTTAATTTAAGGTTACTATTTCCCACCTTGATCCTTCAAATCCTCTTCCCTCTTGCTTCCCCTTGAGGAAACTCATGCCCTTTTTCTCATGGATATTCATCATTGTTCATGGAGCTTATGCTCCCCTCTTGGAGTCATATCTTCTTCATTTTGTTTTCTGTTTCTTGCAGGCTCCTTAGACATACATGATCCATCCCATTTACTTCCTTGATTTATTTTTCAAGTGTAAGAGTGAAGGAGTGTGTAGTTATTCACATGGCCTTTGTTATCTCTCAATCTCTCCCTACAAGGAAAAGTCCTAACCTCTTTTGGGGAGAGCCTAAGAGAAAATCATCCACTACCACTTTGGTTATTTGCTCCACTCTTTAGACTAAGTAAATCCTATCCAAGGGGGAAATACCTATGCCAAATTAAGATTATCCATTTGGGTATAGGGTGAAGGAGTTCAACTCATGTTGACCTCATTCAATTAGCTCACTCACTTTAAAGGTGAAAGTCCAAAGGTCTTGAGGGTGAAGGAAAATCCTAAGTCCAAGATCACAAAGAGCTCAACATTGCTAGTTAAGATGTCCAAGTAGGACATGTTGAAGTAGAAATGAGACCAGATTATGGGAAGGTCTAAGAACCCAAAATGTAAGTGCCCAAAGGTTGAAAACTAAGTGATGGTGCTTGAATTATTCCAATTGTGGAATTTGGATGTACATGAAGATTTGAGTTTATTCAAAGTTACCATGAATCGAGTTGTGACGTCATTAGAAGATTGTCTGCTTATGAGCAAAGTCAGTAATTAAGTGTCATCCTTGCACAATATTCAACAACATGAAAAATCAAGTATCTTTCTTAGGAAATTTCCATCCTTTAAGCTCGATATTTCATTTTAAGTGTCAACATAATGTTTCATGCAACAAAGAATAAGGAATAGGGAATTCTGGTTCAAAACTCACAATGTGGTTGCAAATTCTTGGTGCAAGGGGGGGAAGTGAAATGGGAAAAGTTTCATTGTAGCTATGTTTCTCCTTGAAATGAGACCCCAACACCTCCTTTTATATGACAAAAGGATGGTTATTTGGTTGGGTCACGGGCTATAGGCGGTCAATTGGTTGGGAAACTACCCAATAGCTCGTAATCTCAACAAATCCATGGAAACTTTTTTATTTTGTGCAACTTTTGTGGGTATACGCGAGTTGTAATGGTGCAGATAGCGTATGTACATGAGCAGTAGTGGAGCAGGGTGTGTACATCTTCAAAAATTGTGTTTTTAAGAAGATTTGTTCAGTGTTGGCTTGGAAAAAATAGTAAGTAAGATGGTCCGATGCCAGGTATGAATGTATGGTGAAATTTAGGGTTATAACAAATGCCCCCTAATGTGTGAGGTCAGAAGAGCATCTAATGGTCGAAACACATTACAAATCTTCACCAACGTATGAAGTGAGTGAGCCCGGGACCAGAGTTCAGGAGGTGCCATCTGCAAAATAACAATTGTCTCACCGAGGCAGGCATACCCATGCTCGAGATGAAATAAATCATGGCTGGCAATCAAATACACTACAAATACATGTCATATAACTATATAAAGTGTAGCCACAAGCAATACACAATGGATCTACATCTCAAAATCAAATATATACATGTATAGTATTCATCTTCAAGAAGCCAATGATGCCTGAAGGCTGGAGATGAGGCCTTCAGAGCTCGAGCAACAACTTCAAGATCTTCAAAACTCAGGTAGGAGTGTAATGTGAGTGTACAACTTCACAACTCAGAGGTCTTCGACGACTCATCGGGGAACATACAAGAGTATATCGGTGATCAAGAAGAGAACTTCAGTGATTTCAAACCAAGACTTGATTGGACTTTCGGGATGGCTAGGCATGAGGGAAAGAGACAAACTACAGAGAGGTCGACCCAAGTTGGGTAAAAATTCCCTTGGACAATAGCATGACAGATGATTAGACTCAAGCAACATGACATTGACATAAGTTCATGATGCAGGAGGCAACACAAACTCTCCATGTGTTTGGAAGGATAACCAAACGAAGGAGGACATAACTCTATGTTATGAGAACAAATTCCTAAGTTCATATTAAATCTCAAGGCTTGACGAACAAACAGAAGGATGTGCTTTGTCCGAGGGTGACTCATTGTGTTGCCATCCTCTTTTTGGGGTATATTTGATTTTTTTGTCTTTTTCAATATTTTGGAGAGCTTGAAAAAGAATAAAAGAATTCTAGGTTACAAAGGAGGAACGAGTGTCGCAAGCATACTAGTTCCAAGCGCAAGAAACACACTAATGCTCAGAGCAAGGAGACATGTGCAAGGAAAGGACACTCGGGAAAACTCCTCCATGCGTCAAGGTTTCAAGACACAAAGACAAAGTGATACAAGGCTTGCATATAATGCATGCTTTAAAGGTTCAATTGAGAGCAACATGGAGCCAACATTAGGCCAAAGACGTAGGAATGAAAATGTGATTAATAAGACACAATGTTAATGTCCTTCAATGTAATTTTAAATGAGCCCAAAGTAGGTAAGCTTGGTGGTTTTTCATTTTTAGAGAGTCTGAAAAAGCGCAAAAGAAGACTCCACTGGGGTACCTTTGTCGAATATAGTCTAGTTGGCTCAAAAAAGGGATAAACTAGTACCGAAAAGATGTCTATTCAAAACCATTTTAATGAGTGTGACAAAGACAAGATCACTCAACAATCTTTTAAATTTTAAGGAGTCTGAAAAGAGCTTAACTATGGACTCATTGTTTTTTTCTAGATTTAGTCTCCTTAGCCATAAAAAAGGTGAAATTTACTAAGGAGAACTCTCACAGTGAGACGAATCTCCCGAGGTGTACATTTTTCCTCCTTAATCTACAAGCTGAAAAAAGGGGTAAAATCATGCCAGTAGATGTTTTTCTAAACCAACTAACGAGTGTGAAAGAACAAGGTCACTCGACGATCTTTTCAATTTTAAGGAGTCTGAAAAGAGCTTAACTATGCACTCCGTAAAGGATGCTCTTCTAGACCAGTTTAACGAGTGTGAAGAAACAAGCTCACTCGATGATCTTTTCAATTTTAGGGAGTCTGAAAAGAGCTTAACTATGGACTTCGTGGGGGTTCATTTTTCGTAAATTTAGTCCCTCGGGCCTGAAAAAGGGGTAAAATTATACCTGAGAATACTCTTCTAGCAAACCAAAGCTCCTAGAGTATACCTTTGTTCGTACAATTGGCCATCCAGACCAAAAAAGCGGTAAACTACCGCCGAACAGACATGCCTTCAAGTTTTAGTTTGGTGAGCGTGAAGGACAACAAGATCGCTCGACAATATTTTCATGTTTATACAGTCTGAAAAGGGCTTAAAGAAGACTCTAGGGGGCTATGAATCATGTATGAAATGCCCACTACTAGTCTCAGACCAAGAGTCTCTTCGATATTCAACTTGGAAAGTCTCCCAAAAGGGAAGAAAACACAAACCACAGTGTAAGTCCTCCCACGATATAGAAATCGTAGTCATGGATTCAAGGATAGCCTCATCTGAAGGTAATTCAACATCCGAGAAATCACAAAAATGAGGGTCGACAGTCCCAAAGGGTGAAGTAAACTGACCATATTCCATATGACTGGCCAGGACTGGCAAAGTCTATTAGTGAAGAATCACACGCATGAGGGCTTGAGGATCTACAAACAATGAGATTAGACTCAGAAGGAGACTCCAGATCACTTGGACCAAGAGGGGGAAGCAAGGGCTCCCATGCCCCCATTGGATAAACCAATGGATCAATTGTTGGGACTGAGTCTCGAGAAGGAAAACATGATGGCACAGGTTCCTTCTCATAAGCAATTGAACAATGAGGATAAGACACCACATAATTAACCCGTGGCGAGGTAGAGTCTACACAAACACTAGGAACATATAAAGGGGTAGTCTTAAATAACGTCGAATTGGGATGGTGATTATTAGATGCCATCTGGTCAATAGTGACAATGCTTCCATTATGAGGGAAATGCATCACCTGAAAGAGCGTAGACACCACAACTTTCATAGCATATACATAATCATGCCCGAGAAGCATATTAAAATCTAACGGGCCTTGCACCACTATAACATCAATAAGGACAATATTCCCACCTAATGAGATAGGAAACTGAGGAAGAATCCCCAAATATTCACTAGGACATTTTTCAAAAGCCAACAACTCATGTGAAGCAGACACAAGCTCGGGAGATCCCAAGACTTTCCAAACTGAGGAGGATAAAATACTTGCAGAGGCTCCTTCATCCACAATACATCGATAAATGTTTGTTGAATTAACTTCAACCCTTATTTGAAAAGGTGCATAAGAAGGAAGACAAGGCTCAACAAGATCATTCCAATCAAAGGAAACCATCCTAGGGCTTGGAGGGGGTGTGCTCGAAGCGAGCGGAATGCCCCCTTGTTCTGAAAGTACTAAACTGGAAATGATAAAAACATAGTCGGTAGACACATCACTCTCCAAGAGAAGTGTGGGATGAGCTGAAGATTGAATCAGCGTGACTACTTTGGTAGATTCGACACTGTCTAAGAGAAGAGTGGGATCAGTCGAAGACTTCATCGGCGTGACCACTTTCTCAACCAATGGATGAATAGGCTGTGAGAGTACATGGTTGAAAATAACCTCACCCCACAAAAGAGGAGTGGGATCAACCGATGATTGCATCGACATGACCACTTTCTCAACCAATGGTTGAATAGGCTGTGAGACTACATGGTCTAAAGGCACCTCACCCCCCAAAAGAGGAGTGGGATCAGCCGATAACTTCATTGGCATGACCATTTTCTCAACCAATGGCTGAATAGGCTATGAGAATACATGGACTAAAGGCACCTCACCCCTCAAAAGAGGAGTGGGATTAGCCGATGACTACATCGGCATGACCACTTTCTCAACCAATGGCTGTATAGACTGTAAGGAAACCTCAGAAGAGCTTTCATACATGAACCACAAAGATTACAATGGAACTTAGGCTTACGTCCTATCCGTCTAGGTTTCTCAATAGAATCAATGCCCCCAACAGGAATAGCAATGGTTGGTTGCACATTTCCAACATGACTTGCAGAGGTTGGTGATGGGTTGACAACATGACCCGCAGAGGCTACATACCTATTGCCAGTATGACTAGTAGGGACTGGACTTTTCCCCCCAACATGACTTGTAGAGTTTGGGTGCTTGCCCCCAGCATGACTTGGAGAGGCTGGGTGCTGGTCTTCAACGTGACTTGCAGAGGTTGTCGACCCATCTAAAACATGACTAGCAAAGGTTGGTGATTTCTTCTTCCTATTCTTCCTCTTTCTAATTCATTTAGACTTCCAGTTACTAGTAACTATACTTTCACCAGAGGGGGGAGAAGGAGGAGGAGAAGACTTTGTTGACGAAGGAGCATCAACATTATGCTCGTGACATAAGGCTCTTAGATGGGAAGCACCAAGAGCATTAGAGACATTTGGAATGGTACCCAACAAAACCGATAGTCCCACATTCAACCCAGGAATGTACAAAGTGGCCATCAAAGGGACACCAATGTTTCTAAAGAAAGGAAAAACACAAGAATCCCCTTAGGAAGGGGTTCCTTGGTTGGTATCTTCGAGAACTTTAGCCATGAATATATTATGCACAGGTTCTGCCCTTGCGGGATCGTTCAAGTCCGTAAAAGTCTCACACACTGACTATGGAAAACTAATGTTATCAAAACAACGCCTATAAAGAGGCGGCTCCACGTTTCTAAGTAGAAGACCGAAAAGTCCTCATGACCATCAGAGTGGGTGGTCTACCACCCTAGGTTAGAGAACCAAAGCAATGTCTGACTAACTCACTATGGAAAACTACAGAGCACAAAGCACACACTAAAAGTTCTTAAAGGAAAATAAAGCAGAACACTATCTAGTAGGAAGAACAGTTATGCCAGCCAACACTAGAGCAACTTACTAGTGCAAGTGAAACTTGAACACGGAAGCACCCTCCAAGTATACTATGAAAAGTGTGACCCGACGTATGCCCTAGGTACCGTGGTATACCCCCACAGTCACCTGTGTAAGTCCCTAGGATAAATGAAACTAGGTTGCAAGGTCATGAAAAATCACCAGGTAGGTACAGTCGACAGTCGGGTTGACCACAATGAGCAGGGTATCAAGCTAGAAACCTAATGAGGGTATCAGAAGCAAGTGGTTTGGAAGACAACTGAGGATCCCGAATGGATTCGAGGTCCACGAAGCTCTGTAGGAAAATGCAACCAACAAAATCCCATGACAAGTCCTCAATATGCGTTCCCCACTACGCTTGGTCTGGCTTTGGAGGGGTTATCTCCGCTACCTTTCCACACGCGACCTCATGTTTAGCCCCTATGTTAGAGGGGGGTCCTGGATAATTTCCACATTTACTGGACTTTTTACACTCCCTAACTTAGACTCCAATGTTTGATTTAACGGCCTTAAAAAGTTTTCTCTCCAACCTAATTCAAGTACCTAAGCCTAAACTAGTTGATTGACCATATAAACATAAAAAGTCTAGTTAATTTTAGATTAGCGTTCTTTTTAAGGATTGATTTAATCAAAAAGGGGTGTGGTAGTGCAACTGATGTTGTTAAGACTCTTGCGAAAAATGAAACTTATAAGAACACTAGCAAAGAAGGATTATGTTTCTCTCTCTCTCTCTTTTTTAAATGCTTCAAAATAACAAACTTGAAAATGAATTATTTTCTTTTCTTCTAAAGCAAGTAAAAGGGAAAAGTGAAGATAAGACAAAACCAAAGAAACTAACTTGTGGTCTACTGCGAATCGCAGGGAGTCAATGAAGGAACCACAAAGGCTAAACAGAAAAGACTCACAGATTCGTCCAAAACCCTTTCAACGAAAACACAAACAATCTTTAAAAGATAAAGAAACTGATATCAAACCTAGGCTTAAACACTATAAATGCAGAGACCAATACTAAATCAAGAAACCCCTAAGAAGTCAGACTTTAATCAGGGAAGATGATGACTGCCTCTTGTTAAGAAAAAGGCTTCCTGACATAGGCACACTATTGACACTTAATCAACCTATGTATGTATGCAGGCTGTCGAAAGGTAGGGCGCGTATATACACGTGCAAACCCACTGCACGTCGCATACACCTCTGTAACTTCTCAAAAAAAAGAAAAATAACAGTCAAGTTGACCAGGCATGGAGTACTGGTATGGCAGACTAGAATCCCTTGAAGACTCAGTAACTTACAGAGAACTCATAGAGGTAATTAAACCAATTAAAATACCCAAAAACATCCCCTAAAAACTCTAGAGGTTCCCCAGTACGGTCGCCAATTTTGCTATAGTGGGAAAACCCCCCTATGGACTACACTAGGGTTCTAAAGTGCAGGCATAGCTAACTGTATAAAGTCTCCTACTTTTAACAACTATCCTGACAACACCCCACATTCATGAATAAAACACAAAATACAAGGATTCAGTAGTCCTACCTTAAACTCTGTGTTCGGTGTCGATCCCTTTGCGTTCGGTCACTTCTCAACTGTAAGTCTCCTCCCAAGGCTGACTTGCATTCACCAAAATACAAACAAGAAACTACGAACATGCATCTTATATATGAATTAGTAGGTTAGATGTCATAACAAAATGTAAATCAAACATAAAGATTGAACACATCATATGGCAAGATGGAAAAAGTATTTTTTTATATTAATCTCACAAAGTCACTTACAAAATGAGATCGGCGACTGCTCCTCAAGCCCGGTCTTGGGATCCTCTTCACCAAGATCCAACTGCTTCCACGTATCCTTTTTCTCTCACACTTCTCTCTAGAGAATGGGCATAGGCTTATGAGTAAGAAAAAAGGCAAGAATAGGGAATTATGGTTCAAAACTCACAATGTGGCTGCAAATTCTTGGGGCAAGGGGGGGAAGTGAAATAGGCAGAGTTTCAATGTAGCTATGTTTCTCCTTGGACTTAGACCCCAAAACCTCCTTTTATATGACAACAGGATGGTTATTCAGTTGGGTGATGGTCTATAGGCGGTCAATTGGTTGGGAAACTACCCAATAGCCCGTAATCTCAATGAATCCCTTGCAACTTTTTATTTTTTGTAACTTTTGTGGGTATACGCGAGCTGTAATGGTGCAGCTAGCATATGTACGTGGACAATAGTGGAGCAGGGCGCATACATCTTCAAGAATTATGTTTTTAAGAAGAGTTGTTCAGTGTTGGCTTGGCAAAAATAGTAAGTAAGATGGTCTGATGCCATGTATGCATGTATGGTGCAATTTAGGGTTATAATGGATGCCCCCTAATGTGTGAGGTCAAAAGAGCATTTAATGGCCGAAATACATTACAAAACTTCACCAACATACAAAGCGAGTGAGCCCGGGACTAGAGTTCGGGAGGTGCCATCTGCAAAATAACAATTGTCTCACTAAGGCAGGCATACCCATGCTCAAGATGAAATAAATCATGGTTTCCAATCAAATACACTGCAGATCCATGTCATATAACTATATAAAGTGTAGCCGTGAGCAATACACAATGGATCTACATCTCAAAATCAAATATATACATGTATAGTATTCATCTTCAAGAAGCCAATGATGTTTGATCGCTGGAGATGAGGCCTTCAGAGCTCGAGCAACAACTTCAAGATCTTCAAAACTTGGGTAGGAGTGTAATATGAGTGTATGAATTCACAACCCAGAGGTATTCGACGACTCGTCGGGGAACAAAAAAGAGTATCTCGGTGATCAGGCAGAGAACTTCAGTGATTTCGAACAAAGACTTGATTGGAATTTTGGTATGGTTGGGCATGAGGGCAAGAGACAAACTGGAGAGAGGCCGACTCAAGTTGGGTAAATCTTCCCTTGGAAAATAGCACAACAGATGATTAGACTGAGGCAACATGACATTGACATAATTTCACGATGCAGGAGGCAACACAAACTCTCCATGTGTTTGGAAGGATAACCAAATAGAGGAGGACACAACTCTATGTTACGAGAACAACTTCCTAAGGTCATATTAAATCCCAAAGCTTGACGAACAATCGAAAGGATGTGCTTTGTCCAAGGGTGACTCATTGTGGTTCCATAAAAAGAAAATATTTTTCCCATCCTCTTTTTGGGGTATATTTTATGTTTTTGTCTTTTTCAATATTTTGGAGAGCTTGAAAAAGAATAAAAGAATGATATGTTACAAAGGAGGAATGAGTGTTGCAAGCATACTAGTTCCAAGTGCAAGGAACACACTAATGTTTAGAGCAAGGAGACATGTGCAGGGAAAGGACACTTGGGAAAATTCCTCCATGGGTCAAGGTGCCAAGATGCAAAGGCAAAGTGCTACAAGGCTTGCGTATAAGGCATGCTTTAAAGGTTCAATTGAGAGCAACATGGAGCTGGAATTAGGCCAAAGACGCAGGAGTGAAAATGTGATTAATAAGACACAATGATAACATCCTTCAATGTAATTTTAAACGAGCCCAGAGAAGGTAAGCTCGGTGATTTTTCATTTTTAGAGAGTCTGAAAAAGCGCAAAAGAAGACTCCACTGGGGTAAATTTTTCGAAGATAGTCTAGTCGGCTTGAAAAAGGGATAAACTAGCACCAAAAAGACATCTATTCAAAACCATTTTAATGAGTGTGACAAAGAAAAGATCACTCAGCAATCTTTTCAATTTTAAGGAGTCTGAAAAGAGCTTAACTATGGAATCGCTGCTTTTTTCTAGATTTAGTCTCCTTAGCCTGAAAAAAGTTGAAATTTACTGAGGAGAACTCTCCCAGCGAGATGAATCTCCCGAGGTGTATCTTTTTCCTCCTTAATCTACAAGCCGAAAAAAGGGGTAAACTCATGCCAGTAGATGTTTTTCTGAACCAATTAGCGAGTGTGAAAGAACAAGGTCACTCGATGATCTTTTCAATTTTAAGGAGTCTGAAAAGAGATTAACTATGGACTCCGTAAATAATGTTCTTCTGGACCAGTTTAATAAGTGTGAAGAAACAAGCTCACTCGACAATATTTTCAATTATAGGGAGTCTGAAAAGAGCTTAACTATGGACTCCGTGGGGGTTCCTTTTTCGTAAATTTAGTCCCTCAAGCCCGAAAAAGGGGTAAACTTATACCTGAGAATACTCTTCTAGCGAACTGAAGTTTCTAGAGTATATCTTTGTTCGTACAATTGACCATCCGAACCGAAAAAGGGGTAAACTACCGCCAGACAGACATGCCTTCAAGTTTTAGTTTGGCGAGCGTGAAGGACAACAAGATCGCTTGACAATATTTTCATGTTTATAGAGTCTAAAAATGGCTTAAAGAAGACTCTAGGGGGCTATGACTCATGTATGAAACTGGTTTAGGTAGAGCCCATTGCTAGGCTCAGACCAAGAGTCTCTTCGATAGTCAACCCTTATTTGAAAAGGTGCAGAAGAAGGAAGATGAGGCTCAACAAGATCATTCCAATCAAAGGAAACCATCCTAGGTCTTGGAGGGGGTGTGCTCGAAGCGAGCAAAATGCCCCCTTGTTCTGAAAGTACTGAACTGGAAATGCTAAAAGCATAGTCAGTAGACACATCACTCTCCAAGAGAAGAGTGGGATCAACTGAATATTACATCGACGTGACCACTTTGGTAGATTTGACACTCTCCAAGAGAAGAGTGGGATCAGCTGAAGACTGCATCGACGTGACCACTTTCTCAACCAATGGATGAATAGGTTGCGAGACTACATGGTTGAAAACCACCTCACCCCCCAAAAGAGGAGTGGGATCAACCAATGACTGCATCGACATGACCACTTTCTCAACCAATGGTTGAATAGGCTGTGAGACTACATGGTTTAAAGGCACCTTACCCCCCAAAAGAGGAGTGGGATCAGCTGATGACTGCATCGACATGACCACTTTCTAGACCAATGGCTGAATAGACTATGAGACTACATGGTCTAAAGGCATTTCACCCCTCAAAAGAGGAGTGGGATTAGTTGATGACTACATCGACATGACCACTTTCTCAACCAATGGTTGAATAGACTATGAGGAAACCTTAGAAGACTCAGAATCAGAAGAGCTTGCAGAAGAGGACCAAAATATTCGTACCTTTGGAAGGCCAGGGCACAAATGGGTAAGGTGATCTCCCTTGCAAAACTTACAAGGGAACTTAAGCTTACGTCCTATCCATCTAGGTTTCTCAATAGAATCAATGCCCCCAACATGAATAGCAGTGGCTAGTTTCACATCTCCAACATGACTTGCAGAGGTGGGTGATGGGTCGACAACATGATCCGCAGAGGCTACAGACCTATTGCTAGTATGACTAGCAGGGACTGGACTTTTCACCCCAACATGACTTGTAGAGGTTGGGTTCTTTCCCCCAGCATGAATTGCAGAGGCTAGGTGTTGGTCTTCAATGTGACTTGCAGAGGTTGTCGTCCCATCTCCAACATGACTGGCAGAGGTTGGTGATTTCTTCTTCCTATTCTTCCTCTTTCTACGTCGTTTAGACTTTCGATTACTAGTAACTATACTTTCACCAGAGGCGGGAGAAGGAGGAGGAGAAGACTTTGTTGACGAAGGAGCATCAACATTATGCCCATGACATAAGGTTCTTAACTAGGAAGCGTTAAGAGCATTCACAACATTTGGAATGGTACCCAACCAAACCAGTAGTCCCACATTCAACCCAGGAATGCACAAAGTGGCCATCAAAGGGACACCAACGCTTCTAAAGAAAGGAAAAGAACAATAATCCCCTTGGGAAGGGGTTCCTTGGTTAGTATCTTCGGGAACTTTAGCCATGAATATATTATGCATAGGTTCTCCCCTTGCAGGATCATTCAAGTCTATAAAATTCTCACACATCGACTATGGAAAACCAGTGTTATCAACACAACGGGTATAAAGAGGCGGCTCCACATTTCTAAGCGGAAGACCGAAAATTCCTCACGATCGACAGAGTGGGTGGTCTACCACCCTAGGTTAGAGACCCAAAGAAATGGCTGACTAACTCACTATGGAAAACTATAGAGCACAGAGCACACACTAAAAGTTCTAAAGGAAAATCAAGCAGAACACTATCTAGTAGGAAGAACAATTACACTAGCCAACACTAGAGAAACGTACCGGTGCAAGTGAAAATCAAACATGGAAGCACCCTCTGGGTATACTATGAAAAGTGTGACCCGATGTCTTCCCTAGGTACTACAATATACCCCCACAGTCACCTATGTAACTCCCTAGGATAAAGGCAACTAGGTTGCCAGCTCGTGAACAATCACGAGGCGGGTATAGTCGACAGTCAGGTGGAGTGAAATGAGAAGGGTATCAAGCCCGAAACCTATTGAGGGTATCGGAAGCAAGTGGTCTAGAAGAAAACTGAGGATACATAACAGATTCGGGGTCCAAAAAGCTCCATAGGCAAATGCAACCAACAAAATCCCCCGACAATTTCTCAATATGTGTTCCCCACTATGCTTGGTCCGGCTTTGGAGGGGTGATCTCTGCTACCTTTCTACACGTGACCTCATGTTTAGCCCCTGTGTTAGAGGGGGGTCTCGGATAATTTCCACGTTTACTGGACTTTTTACACTCCCTAACTCAGACTCCAATGTTTGATTCAACGACCTTGAAGAGTTTCCTCTCCAACCTAATTCAAGGCCCTAACCCTAAACTAGTTGATTGACCCCACAAACATAAAAAGTCTAGTTAATTTTAGATTAGCATTCTTTTTAAGGCTTGATTTACTCAAAAAGTTGTGCGGTAGTGAAACTGATGTTGTTAAGACTCTTGCGAAAAATGAAACTTATAAGAACACTAGCAAAGAAGGATTATATATATATATATATATATATATATATATATATATATATATATATATATACATATATTTAATGCTTCAAAATAAGCAACTTGAAAATGAATTCTTTTCTTTTCTTCTAAAGCAAGTAAAAGGGAAAAGTGAAGACAAGACAAAACCAAAGAAACTGACTTGTGTTCTACTGCAGATCGCAAGGAGTCACTGAAGGAACCATAGAGGCTAAATAGAAAAAAAATAACAGACACGTCCAAAACCCTTTCAACGAAAACACAAGCAATCTTTAAAAGATAAAGAAACTGACGTCAAACCTAGGCTTAAAGACTGTAACTATAGAGACCAATACTAAATCAAGAAACCCCTGAGAAGTCAGACTTCAATCAGAGAAAAGGATGACTACCTCTTCTTAAGAAAAAGGCTTCCTGACACAGGCACGCTACTAACACTTAAGAAGCCTATGTATGTACGCGGGTTGTCCAAAGGTAGGGCACGTATATACACGTGCAGACGCACTGCAGGACGCGTACACCTCTGTAACTTCTCAAAAAACTAATAGTCAAGATGACCAGGCAGGGAGTACTGGTATGGAAAACCAAAATCCCTTGAAGACTCAACAACTTACAAAGAACTCAAAGAGGTAATTAAACCAATTAAAACACCCAAAAACATCCTCTAAAAACGCTAGAGGTTCCCCGGTATGGTCGCCAATTTTTCTATAGTGGGAAAACCCCCCTACAGACTACACTAGGGTTCTAAAGTGAGGGCAAAGCTAACCATCTACAGTCTCCTACTTTTAACAACTATCTCGATAACATCCCACATTCATGAATAAAACACAAAATACAAGGATCCCGTAGTCCTACCTTAAACTTTGCGTCCGATGTCGATCCCTTTGTGTTCGATCACTTCTTGACTGCAAGTCTCCTCCCAAGGCTGACCCACATTCAACAAAATACAAACAAGAAACTACGAACATGCATCTTATATATGAATTAGTAGGTTAGATGTCATAACAAAATGTAAATCAAACATAAATATTGAACACATCATATAGCAGGACGGAAAAAGTACTTCTTTATATTAATCTCACAATGTCACTTACAAAATGAGATCAACGATTGCTCCTTGAACTTGGTCCTGGGATCCTCTTCACCAAGCTCCAAATGCTTCCATGTACCCTTCTTCTCTCACACTTCTCTCTAGAGAATGGGCATAGGATTATGAGTAAGGAAAAAGGCAAGAATAAGGAATTTTGGTTCAAAACTCACAATGTGGCTGCAAATTCTTGGGGCAAGGGGGGGAAGTGAAATGGGCAGAGTTTCACTGTAGCTATGTTTCTCCTTGGAATGAGACCCCAACACCTCCTTTTATATGACAAAAAGATGGTTATTCAATTGGGTGATGGGCTATAGGCGGTCAATTGGTTGGGAAACTACCCAATAGCCCGTAATCTCAATGAATCCCTTGCAACTTTTTATTTTTTGCAACCTTTCTGGGTATACACGAGTTGTAATGTTGCAACTAGCATATGTATGTGGGCAATAGTGGAGCAGGGCATGTACATCTTCAAAAATTGTGTTTTTAAGAAGAGTTGTTCAATGTTGGCTTGGCAAAAATAGTAAGTAAGATGGTCTGATGCCATGTATGCATGTATGGTGCAATTTAGGGTTATAACAGAGTGCCTAAGAGAAAATCACCCACTGCTACTTTGGTTATTTGCTCCACTCTTTAGAATAAGTAAATCCTATCCAAGGGGGAAATCCCTATGCCAAATTAAGATTATCTGTTTGGGTATAGGGTGAAGGAGTTCAACTCATGTTGACCTCATTCAATTAGCTCACTCACTTTAAAGGTGAAAGTCCAAAGGTCTTGAGGGTGAAGGAAAATCCTAAGCCCAAGCTCACAAAGAGCTCAACATTGCTAGTTAAGATGTCCAAGTAGGACATGTTGAAGTAGAAATGAGAGCGGATTATGGGAAGGTCTAAGAACCCAAAATGTAAGTGCCCAAAGGTTGAAAATTAAGTGATGGTGCTTGAATTATTCCAACTGTGGAATTTTGATTTACATGAAGATCTGAGTTTATTCAAAGTTACCATGAACCAAATTATGACATCATTAGAATATTGTTTGCATATGAGAAAAGTCAGTAATTGAGTGTCATCCTTCCACAATATTCGACAACATGAAACATCAAGTATCTTTCTTAGGAAATTTCCATTCTTTAAGCTCAAGATTTCATTTTAAGTGTCAACATAATGTTTCCTACAACAAAGAGTGGAATCTAAGATCACAACCTTAAGTGCAATTGCTCAGAGAGTGAATGCCAATTCAGATAGTGCTCAGAATGTTTTTTGGGGTGCTTTTAATGTATATTGAAATGGTGTCAAATGTGGAATGTGCATTGACAACTTACATCAAGATCTTAACCATGACAAACATGTGAGAGAACCATATATGCTCGTGAATATTAGAACATGATTGAGAATCATTTATGTAAACTGTTGTTATGTTATCAGTGTTATGAATATTAGTTCTTTCTTATAATGACATCAAAGGTAACACCACAGATATGTTGATGATGAAATTTATCTTGTGCAAGAAATTATTATGCCGTGATAATGTAAACTCATGGATGGAAAAGCAAAACAAAACAGTGTTGTACTTCAACAATTAGAATATCCAAAACTTAGTACCCCAAGTTGTTTTTAGATGTTATATATTACTTCCAGAATTATCCAACAGTTACATTCAACATTCCAGTGTTACAACAATGAAAGAATAAGAATTACAATGAACAAATAGATAGGAAAGTGTAAGTTTAGACAGTTTATTTAAACCCAATGTGCCATCATATTTTTAAGTCTTTCACCACAATTGTTATAGATTTCATTCATCATTAGATAATGAGATTACCTTGCTCAAATGCGAGTTTAATTCACTGGTGCACTTATATGTTAAATAAAATGTCAACTCTTAAACCATTTAGAGAGAGAGAACCCTCTTGTGTTAGCGAAATTTTTGAACTGGAAAAAAGTTGTGGTTGTTGTCTCTAAAGCCTACAACTCAGAACTTCAAAGAAAATCTTATTACAATCATCACAATTTCATTTGCACGATATATGAATTCAAAATTCAAAGGGACAACACACATGAAGCATAAAAATTGTTGCACAATTTGTTGATTTATACCTAATATTTCTAAACAGAAAATAACATTACCATTTGATGCTTCAAGTGTTATGATATCCAACAGAGATATGCAAATTTTATAAGTGCCCAAATGTTTGTGAAAAATAGACTAGTCTTACCAGTAACTACTAATAATGGAACGGATATAAAACTTTTGAGAGCGCTAAAAATTATGGAGTTGACTTGCTTAGGAGTTGTGCATCAATGTATAAAGTGAAACGACTCACCATTAAAGTGAAACATAGTTAAGTGATAGAATTAAGTGATTAGCCTACAAAAGAGAAAAATATATAAATCTGAATATACAATCAAACACATAGACTACTGGTGCCCCCCCCTGAGTAGTTGTGGTAATCCATCTCACAAGACAGTCACAAATTTCAACACATCGAATCGAGTAGTCTGTATTATAACACAAAATTCATAACAATGACAAGCTTTAACAAAGTAAAGCAATCATCACCCTTCTCATCATTTTTAGTGGCCTCATATATATAGAGTTTCATTACAACTGAGAGGTCAACCACTGAAAGGGTCAACAGACTTATAAAACATAAAATCTTTAACCCTCATCAATGAGACAACATCATACAACATCTTCATTAACATCGATAGCCTCAAATATAGGGGTGAATTCAACTGCTCAAATGAAAGCATGATAGGACCCATAGCAAGAGGGTTCTAATAGAAAAAAGCCCCATGTTATGTATTTTCTAGAGAAGGCCTGCGGATATGCTAACCATCTGCCTCATTGTGCTTCGAGTTCCATATTAAGTGTTGGATGAAGGTCTATATTCGTCTGATATGTAAATTCGAGTTGCTAGATGAAGGACCGGATTACAACTTTGACCTGTTTATCATAAGAACAAGATGTCAAATGATTACCTCAATTAATTAAATTCAAACTTAACATTAAATCTATTAAAACCATCAAAATAAATGCAAGACTTACCTCATTTGTATCCCATAACAAAATTATGAAAGGAACCTGATAAAAAGTCAAAAAAGGATGATAGAGATACAAAATGTCTGCTTTTCATATGCAAAAAGAGGTTTGAAGCGAGGAAAAGGTAGGAAAAATGTGGGGTCATCATCTCCCCCAATACTGAGTTTTTGCAAGTCCCTCTGCAAAGAAAAATGGGATTGCCAAAATGTAATTATACCCCTAAGGTAGTGACCTGAATTTGGAGGAGGAGATGAATTAGTCTTTAGGTGAATTTTCCTCACGTTCTAAAGATTTATGTTTGGATTTCTTCAGATGCTTCAATTTCATTCTTAAGGTGTGGTTGGATGCAGTCGTATCATCAACTAGACACTGCAGAGAATGAACCTTGGACTGCAAAACACCATTATCATGTTGAAGATGACGATCCAATGTTTCGTATTCTTGAAGTCGTTAAATGATCATAGGGTTATTAAATGAACACAACCTTCATCAAAATTAACAAAAACAAATGTCCATAAAACAAAGGATATTGTAGTCATAGAGCTATGTTGTATGTGTTTCCCAAATGGGGGGTGGTCAGTATAGGGGCATGGGTTTCAAAAACACATACAAGTTCCCCAAAACTAGTCAATACAGTGGCATGGGTTTCAATCACACATAGAAATTCCCCCCAAAGTTTCAAGGAACGAAAAAATTGGAACTAGAAAATAATATTTTTAAGAAAATCCAACCAAAATTTCCAAAAATTTTCTTTGGGATTTTAAAAATTAAACATGACTCACAAATTGTTCAATTATGGTCTAGTAGTTAAGACAACTCTTTCCATGCTAGTAACCCAAGCTCAAACCCTGGCAAGTATAAGTTGGCCAAGTTTGATAGGGTTCATAAGATGATTAATTCAATATAGAAAAAATAATAATAAATAAATAAAATGATACATACCGATGACCATTCATGATTTCATAAACATCAAAAAATAAAGCTACATTTTTTGAATCCTACTACATTTTCCCAGTGTCTTTTACATTTGACATCAAAAAATTATATTTTATCTCTGCTCAGTCCCTCAATCATCGTCGACATCCAGCTCCAGTAGACATTGACATATTCTCGTTCCTTCATCACAGATACTTCTTGTTGCATCAAGACTTTATTGTATTTTCACTGCAGGACATACTTCCATTGCATTCCAGGACACCTTCTGCTACATCCTACCGAGTATTGACACTAAATTTAATAAAGTGTTGTCAATCTATACTCAATACTTTGTCAAATGATTTCAAATTTTTTTGAAAGCACTTTTAGATGTGATGGAATGACTTACACTATCCCTCATTGATGTTTTGTACATAAATTTGCATGGTACCACTACTTATTGCTCATAGTCATTTTTAAATATTCCATCACTTCTTCCCTATTTTATTATTTTTAAGACACCGAACTCTATCAACTTTTTTCACTCCATGTATTCTTCCCTATCTCATATTTTTAGACATAAAATTCCATCAGTTTCTTTTATTCTATCTCTTCACTCCTACTTCACTTCTTTAATAGACACTCGAATCAAGTATTCTTTCCTTCAAATTGGTTATCTTGTAATGTAAACTCATAAGCATTCCCAAAGTAAATTCAATGGGTCATTTCAACTTCTTTAGAGAATTCTACCACATTTCCCCATTGTCTTTTACATTTGACATCAAAAAGGCATATTTTACCTCTACTAGGTCCCCTAAATCGTCGTTGGAAACCATCTCCAAAAGGTATTGACATCTTCTCTTCTGTTCATCACCAAGACTTCTTGTTCAACATCAAAACTTTATTGTATTTTCACCTTATTTTATATATTATGTTATCTATACATTTCGGATTTGAGCTAAACACTTAGTTCTTTATATTTTCTACTTCCAATTTTGACCTAGAAGTTGCTTCTCCGCTCCCACTTTGTACCTACTAACAACCATGGATGTACTCTTTTAGTCCCTTCAACTTACTTTTGTGATCATTTGTCAGATAATAATAAATTTATCTTAGCTTATCTTATATGTTTAGTTCTAAAATAAACCCATGTACATCCAAATGTAATTCATACGGGGGTACCAACTCCTCTAAGAGTTATGACATCCCCACACATTCCTTATTTTTGATGCCAACTTTAGTAAAAAGTGAGTAACCTTTCATTAATGAGAGTTGATTACTTTTGAATATTGGATAACGCTTGATAATCAATAGAACAAAAACAAAGATGTCAGAATTTAATCCAACTCATTTTCCATAAAGTGTTGTTATACCTCATTTATAACGCATGACACCTCCAAATAACTATATTAATATACTATAGTTGTGTCCCTATTTAAAAACCATTCAAGCTCTCAGAGATTTTCTTTTCTTTTAAATAATTTTCTACTAGTTGCACTTTGAATCCTTATACGTGATATATCATTATGTGTCTGGGGACTAAGAGAACAAGTATAAAAATGGATATTATAGATTGCACCCAATATATCTGTTTGAATACTGTGAAAAGAATAACATAGCCTAATATTGGAAAAATGATTTTGTATATTAATGATGCCTCTATCAGGAATGAAATGGATTCGCCACCAAGTAGTTAGTCCTATGTTGTGGAAACAACAAAAATATATCAAAATTCGATGGGTATAGGACTCAACACATTAAATGGCAGACATAAAAATAAACGAGGGGCCTTGCTATGTAACTCAAGAAATGACAAATTAAACTGGAACAATGATTGCAAACTACTAAAGATATCCTTCAAAGGTAGGTGGATGACATATGCACCGACTTTCAAGTTATTTTATAGAAAATTGCAATAATATAGGCAACAATACTACCTCCAAGGGTTAGATTAATTGGTCTAGAGCTAGACGTGAGTTTATCATGCTTGTTGTTGGTCACGATTTCAACTCTCTTGATTCCTCAAGGCGAGGCCCCGTAATCAAGGCCAACGGTTTACCCCGCTTACCATCCATAGATCATGGGAAAGTATTCAAAAAAATTTCTGCGAGTACATTTCCTCAAAAAAAAATATAAGCAACGATACTAGAATTAATTTAGTAGTTCTCCACCCAAAATTTTTAGAGTCGTTATTCAAACAGGAAGAATTACAACTTATTGCTTTAATGGAATTCATCACAACACCAGTCGCCTAAACAATCAACAGATTCTAAGAGATAAGCCATCAATATAATTCTTCATTTCATAGGAAAAGCATTTAAAGACACAACGTATTGAACGACCTTCATCCTTTTCCATAGGGAATAATCATATATTAACATGAAATAAAATTCTCAACAAGGGATATGCTATATTGGTTTTTTTTAGAAAGTTTGAAATTAAGAATGGCTCAGAAAGACAATAATTGCAAGGAAGGGTGTCAACAAAGCACAAAAGCATCTCATTATAAACTTTTCATTGTAATTTCATCACCCATGGTATTTGATAAGTAGTTAGTCCAGTTGGAAATAAATTAGCATAGCTTCCATTTCTATCTATTCAGAGCACATATACAAGAAGTAGAGGTGTCCTGCAAAAGTCTAAATTTTGCCCATGGTACATACCAATTTATGTTGTTTAGGCACAAGTTAATCCTAATATCATAAATTTGGGCCAGGGAACACCCAATGCAAGCAATGAATAACACATCAATCTTTGGAGCTAACTTCTATGTCACACAAAAATTTATATTATTCATTAACTCTGAATTTACCGTGTTGGGTTGGTAGAGTGGAAATAGGTTTGGATGATAAACACAATAGTTGGAGTTCTATAGTGTTTATTTACTCCATCGATGCTGCAAATATGAAATATAATTAAAATCTAAATTACAAAAAAACAATTTTCAATACGTGAAAAGTAAGTAAATGCCAATGCCAAAGAAACATAAACAGAGGGACAAGATAGAACAAGAAGATATTCTCAACTTGTTTTCATAAGGCAGACAAGCAAATGACATATAGAGGTATAAATACAAAAATGATATGTATAGTTGATAGCTATGTGGTGGGGATTCCCCCCCCCCCAGTTCTTCGCTCCCTTGAAACAAAAAACACTCCCTTCCCTTTCAAGGAGCATTTAGGGAGAATCACTCCCTAAGCGCTCATGGGATGCTTCCAGAACACTCCCGAGAGCTTAAAAATCACCCCCTGAATGCTTCCATGAGATGATGGGAATTACAAAAGGTTGCAAAATCTTTCTTTAGACATGGATATGATTTTTTGGTGGATTGAAACTCTCACTCACTCCATTTGCTCTCATTTTATTTCTCATTTCACTCATTTCACTCATCTTTGCTAGGGTTTTAGGCGGGTTGTTTACTAGTTGTTGAAGGGTATATTTGTGAGAACTTGGAAGGGAAATTGAAGGTTGCCATAGTTAAAGTCAACCACCATTAGAGAGATGAAGAGGTAGCCTCTAAATCCCACTCTTGTTTGTTTTTAATATTTTTCCATGTGTTGTAAACTAGTATATTTACTATGTTGAATGCTTGAATGTTCTGTTCTCCTACACTTTTCCATTTCTCCTTCTCCATAATTATATTGCATATAACAATCATTCTCAAGATTCAACAAGCATGATGGGTATGGCAATGTCATATATCCTTTTGGTTCCATTTTTTATTATGATGGTGGTGTTGGGAGGGCATCAAAATACCAGTAATAATGAGGAATAACTAGAAGTAGGCAATAAATACCATGGAGAGTAGGAAGAAATGGAAGGGGATGATGATAATTAAAATGACAGTAATGATGGACAGAAGCCCAAAGAGATCTCAACACACTTGTGGAAGTATGTGATAGAGCCTGGGGGAGGGAAAGGGGGTGGAACCACAAAATATATATGTTCTCATTGTCATAAAACTTACACAGGTTCTTATACCCATGTGAGAAAGCATCTATGTGGGATTATGCCATGGGATGAAGGTAAGACTATAGGAGTAAAATCCTGTGAGCATGTGCCAATCAAATATAGAAAAAATACAAGAAGGAATAAGAGGTTGCACAAAAAAAATCCAAAAACTCAAGAGTTGAATATAAAAGTTCACAAATAATGTTGGATGGTTGGTCTCCATACCCCTATGATAGTGGATTTTTGCATGTGCATTCAGGCCCTGGAACAATATCAAAATTCCTTGACCAAGGTTGTAGGGATGACGTGGATGCAAAAAATTTCAAGTTTCCCTATGCATGTGGTGTACCATTCAATGTTCATCACTCACCCTATTGGCACGAAATGGTGCAAGCCCTCAATGGTGCCCCTAAAGGATACAAGAGCCTCAGGTATGACAAAGCTAGAAAACCTTGGGACCTGACAAGGAAAGAGCCAAAATTCATAGTGCTCTGAAAAAATTTACAAATGATTGGAACCAATATGGGGTGTCCATTGTATCTGATGGTTGGACAAATGTTAAAGGCATGCTATTGATAAATATTCTTGGTCTGTCTTGCAAGTGATGTCCTCTTCCTTTTGGCCCATGACTACTTAGATCATTAAAAGATTGGTATTAATATTGTAGAAGCCTTAATTAAAACCATTCAAGAGATTGGGCCATAGAATGTCATTCAAGACATCACTAATAATGCTACTAATTGTAAGGAAGCAATGAGCAATCATTGAGGATAGGTACCCTAACATATTTTGGTCGGAGTGTTTGGTTCACACGTTGAACCTCTTGATGCATGATATTATTAGGATGAAATAACATGATTATAAATGGATTGGTGCATTGTACAAGAGAGGGAAGACAATGATAAAATTTAATACCAATCATAGCATGGCACACTACATTTTCCATAATCACTCTAAGTTGGAGCTACTAAAGATTGCGAAGAACATATTTTCTAGCTATTACTTCACCTTTAGGCACCTTTTGAAGGTACGATAATCATTGGATAGAATGGTCTCAAATGATTCATGGCAATATTTGAAAGACATAGATGTATCCACATATGATAAGCATGAATTTCAGGAGGTGGAGAACAAAGTTCTTGATGGTAAGTTTATTAAATAGGCTAGGTATGTTGTGTAGTTCACCAGGCCCATTTATAGTACAATTCAATTTGTAGATACAAATCATCCATTGATTGGGGAGCTGTGTGAGCAGATGGACATCATGTTAGGCCAAATCAAAGACATTGTTGAGAAGCAAGATGTAATCTTGTATGATTGTATCCATAAACATGTGTTCAAAAGGTGGGATAATATGTTTTGGGATAATTTAAAGTAGAAGAAAACATTGAAATCATGTCATTTAGTAGGAACCTCAATACCAACTTGGACAAGTTGGCTCAGAAAATTCAACACTTACTTCTAGAAAATTTTATAACATATAAAGGGTCATGTTTCCTAAGATGAAAATGGTAGGGGACCTAAATTGTTGTGATGAAATAGCTTTAATAAGAGATAGAGTTTTAAATTTTACCCCGTGAACAAAGATGCCAACAGAGAGAGTGTCATTTCAAGAAGAAACCTGCACATGACATGGACTGCAACATGTTTCTAAAGGAAGACCATCAGAATTGTGATTGAACCAAAAGCATTCCCAAGTCATACATCATAAAGGAATGGAATGAGTTGTTGATACTCATTCAAAGGTATATAATTGGGGAAGTAAGGTACAACTCTACCTCAATGTACCATATTAGATTGTTAGAACATTTCACCAGTGAGAAACCTATGAAACTGCCTTATTTTCTTTGGAAGAGCCTCACAAAGATGGCTAAGAAAGTCAAAGCCACTCCTAAAAAGGACAAAACCAGAATTTTCCATTCAGGGTTGATCAAATTACTCATCATGGAGGAATTGAAAAAAAGAGAAAAACCTTGTGAATATTTTCTGTTTTGGGTAGAGTTTGACTGTGAACATTAAAAAGATGCTAAAATCCCCCCTTGGGAAAACGAAAAGGCAGAGTATAGGAAAACAAGTTGTCACCCATGATAAAGCTAGAGTATCAAAAAGCAGGGTCAAGAGGAGAATTGATTTTTTGGATGACCATAATGATAAAAACATGGTTAGAATGAAGAGAGCTAAAGTGGAGACCTGGAAAGAAAGCTTTAATGAGTATAGAGTGCTTGATAGATTTCTCAAAAAAGAAAACACTACCCTCAAAGCTCAAGTAGAAAGGACTAACAAGAAAAAAGATAAGCTTAAGGAGAAGAACATGGTACTGATAAAGAAAGCCAGAAAATACTACAGGTTGAGATTTAAGTTTTGCAAAAAGTAGATGGGAATGAGAGCAAGATGGCACTGTGAAAGAAGAGAAAATCAAAGCAGATTAAACATGTTGGTTGAGGTTGTACCCCCGTAAACTTTGTATATTTGATTTTTTGATAATATTAAATATTTTAACAAACAAAAAGAAAAAAACACAACCCCAAGATAAACATCATCTATCACTGAAAATTCAAATTGGAATCCTAATTCAAACTACTCACTAATAAAAGAATTAATAAAAAGAGTGAAAAAGGTTAATAGGCAAATTTTAAGAAAGAATTAAGAATGCATTTTGCAAGATAACATTTCAAATTTAGAATATTTTATACCAATCTCACATAACGACTCAATGCTTCTCTCTTACACCTAGCCATCAATTGTCTCTAGAGGTCTTTTGAAGAGTGAGAGCTTAGATATCAAACTAGTCTCAAATTCGTGTCCATGTCAAATTGTATGTGTAAAACTAGCAAGTCAACTTGCATATATTATACCCAATGATGAGATCAAGATTAACTTCACAGATAAAATCCCTCCATGAAGCAACACCTCTCTTTCATTATCAAATGAAATTACATCAACACCAACAATTGGTGCACATGAATTTAATTTCAAGATTAACTTCACAGATAAAATCCCTCCATGAAAGCAACACCTCTCTTTCATTATCAAATGAAATTACATCAACACCAACAATTGGTGCACATGAATTTAATTTCATGTCATTTCATACAAAAGGGTCACCTTCTCCTTGTAATGTAACTAAATTGGCAATCTAGATAACATAATCGTGATTGGGCTCTGATTTAAATATAAAATTTAAATATTTTTTTTTATAAATACCATAAAACTTCACAAAGCAATGGTCTATGATATCTATTCTTCTCATTAATCAGCAAATGGCACTCAAAGCTAATATTTCCCGCAAAATATTTAGGCCATATTTGTACAATGCTAAATATAAATGAATTAATGCTTCAGATATAAATCTTACCTCTCAAACATGCATTGCCAATAAAGAAGTAACATTTTGCAATCTTGGTGGGAATTTTGGAGGCTATAGACTATAAATGAAGGTAGGAGACACAAGATTTAACAAACAAAAGTTTCAAAGGAGGGAGAGACTATACACTTATCTCTTCGCCACAGTTTTGTAAAGGCACCCTATGAAATCATACTTGATACTTGAATAAACAATTTCTTTATTTTTCTCTTAGTATTGTAAATCATGTCAAGTTTTAAATCCATCTCAGATTAAGAGGTAATAAACATGGTGAGAAATGGTGAGATCGGGCCTATGAGAATTCCAATTTTTTTTAGTGGACCCAAAATCAGTTTTTTGGTTAGTTGGGTGCATATGGTTTGAACATTAGCAAGGAATGCAAAAAACACCATAAGGACAATAGCAAGGAATGCAAAAAACACCTTAAGGCCATTAGCAAGGAATGAAAAAAATGTTCCCTCTGCACTTATAAGGCCAAAAATTTAATATCAACAAATATTTTTCACAAGTTCCACATAGTGATTCCAAAGCAAATATAGTTGAGCCATGCATTAGAACATTAGAAAGGAATGCAAAAAATGTGCCCTCTACAATTATAAGGCCAAAACTTTAATATCAACAAATATTTTTCACAAGTTCCACATAGTGATGCCAAGGAAAATATAGTTGATCCATGCATATAGAATATTATATTGATATTCTCAAAAAAACACAAAATAATAACTATCAATTCGGTCAAGGATTAATGGAGATTTCCCCAGGAGGATGAAGTTAAGCTCTACAAAATGACTAATAAACTTTTACATGCCACTACTTATTCTTCTTAAGGAGTGAAAATCTCTCATCCCAACTTTATCATCTCTCTTTTGCAACTCTTTTTAAGGTATATTGAATTCCAGGCATCATGCCCTTCAATACACAGAAGTAGATATGAGCTTCCTTATCCAAAAGCTCAAAAATTTCATCATTGTACTCAACCTTGTCTTGTATATGCATCGTGCCCCCTCTTTTGTTCTTATTCTCTCTACTCAATGGAGTATCATATATAAAGTTCTTAGGGTATTGTTTTGTATACTTTGTAAACTAATCATAATAGAGAAGACTATCAATGTTAGCGACTCCCAGGAAAATACAAGCAAGTACTCCAAATCTAAAGGATGGAAGATCCTCCATAAACATTCTCCATAGGTATCCCCTAAAAGAAGAGATGAGGATATGAGTGTAGTTGTTGAAAGTGTTATCTTTCAAAGAAACATAAAACATACTTGAATACAAAAAAATAACTTCATTTTAAACATAATATAGATATTATAATCCATCAACAAAAAACTATATACTTAAATGTGAAAAACTCGATAGATATTATAAACTATCAAAAATAAGAGTTCACACCTATTTTTCCTTATAGTGCATGTTTGTGTCCTCTTTGTTTGGGAAATATATTGTGAATAGAATGATGGGTGACGATAATTGGATTTCCCACCCTTTGCTTCGTCTAGGGTGAGAAAGGTCCTTTTGCAACCCCTGCTGCGTGTATTTGTGCACATATTTGTTTTTTCCAGCATAGAGGATTCTCTAATATCATCCTCATTTACCACATTTTTTACCTCTCCATGAATTACCATAGTTATGTCATCTCCATTACCGCGATCGTCTTCAATAAACAAAGTTGTTTCTTTCCTATCAAGGATATTTTTTCTTGGATCTTCACCACATTTATAAGAAGATGGATGCAAGTTCACTGAAAAATCAAATGGGTCATCTAATCCCATCGGAGTCCTATAAAAAGTTGGTGGGCCTAAAGGAACATTGTCTAGTGTCATATAAAATATTGGCCTAGAGCATTGCCCTTAGGAACACTGAATAGTGTCATCAGTATAAAATTTCTCATTTTCTTTAGCGATGGTGTTTGGTGTCTTATCATACAAATCCTTTGAACTTTGTTTGAAACAATGAATGGTGTCAATACTATCAAATATTTGATTTTCTTCAACAACAATGTCTGGTTTCTCGTCATATAATGGGTTTGAAATTTGATCAGCAGAAGTATCAAACTTTGGTGAATTAAAAGGAGTTTCAACATTTTCCCCAATGGTAGAAATTTGACTCATTCCTCCCCCACCTTTAACACCTTCATCCACCCTTTCCTTCATATCTGATGAAGATGGATCACCAATAGATACAATATTTCCCTGCATATATTCAAATAAATACATCCATTGTCAAAAAATATGTCAATAAAAGGGGTTTTCATTTATTTTTTGTAGAATTATGTAACAAAAGATGTGGTATATTACAAAATTTACATTGGTTGACTCTTCAATAGATAAGGCATCGTCCTCTTTACATTGGGAGGAGGTAGACAATTTTTTCTGTTGCAAGAAAAACATGCTAAAAAAAATTGATTTTATTAAATACCATGTAGTATTGAATTTGTATCCAACAAAAGAAAATACAAATTTGAATAGCTCTTATGAGTGGTGACTCATTAAAATTTTTACATAGCATACTCCGATTTTTTTCCTTAATGATTCTCTTGCGGACATTTTTTTTAATGCATATTTTTTTTCCTTTGATTGAGCATCGTATTCATAAACGCGTCTTCTCACATGTTCCAAAGCATTTGCACTCAACTCTTGAGCACACTTCACCCCCTATAACATGAAAACAAAATGAATATATTAGTAAAGCATAATTTAATGAAAATATCTGAAAATAAAATTTCATTAAAAACAAAGCTTACCACGTTTGAACCTCTTTTCAAATGGCAGTGGTCTCAACAACCTTTCTATTCTTCTTATAACAATATTCAATGTCGTAATTTTTTCGGTAACGATCTATTTCCAATTTGGATTCATCCACGTGGCACGCCAACATGCAATGTTATGGATCCCCAATAATGTACTTATTTTATATTTTTATTAAATGTAGAACACTTGGTACGTTGTAGACCATTGCATTCATTGGCCGAACAATAAAAGTAGTTGTACCCATTGCTTTCCTTAAAAACTCTATAATTTGAATCCTCCTGAAATAGTTACGCAGTGATATATTTAGTTCATGTAATACACTGCATCATTAATAAGACCATGTTATCTATCTAGTAAATAAATAAATAAATAACCAAAACATCAATTCTTTAGAGGAAATAAAAAACATGTACTCTGGCCATCTTATTCAAAGTTGTGTTTTTTATCCAACTTCTACAGCAAGAACAAACCTACAAAAATAATCATGTATTTATCTTAGTAAATACAAGGAAAAATAATCAACTACTACAATAAGAATGTTTTTTCATGCGGAATGACACCCCATATAGAATTAGAAGGTCTAAGTCTAGGTAAATCCATGGAAACTCACAAAAGAATATTTTTTTATATGGATATTATAACTTTACAATAGTGAAGATGGAAAAACACAAACTAGAAACAATTCAACGAGTACATCACACAATGCCAACTCACTTCCCCTACAAAAATGGCCCTGGCGTCTTCTTCTCATTAAAATTCCAGTACGTAGTTCTCCAAAATTACAAAAGGTAAGAGTCATTTTTGTTGAGTGCTCTTGGATATATAACTAATCATTTTAATAATACATTAGCACAATACTTTATACAATACATTACAAAATTGGAAATTTATTCTCCTTCCTAGCCTTGATTTTGTAGATAGGTAGTTCAAATCTTATGACAAGAGGAGATCATTTCAATTCTCCTAAAAGGAAAATTTTCTAATGTAATTGAATAATCGTTTGTTTTCTGAATTACAGTGTTCATGTCTGTTTTCAAAGCAGCCAAGTAAGAAATTAACATATGATGTTCTCTTGTTGGCTCAACAATGTGTTCTTTTAAAGTTCCTTTGGTTACCCTTTGAGTTATGCTTATCTATATTTCCCTAGCATTCATGGCCTCTTCTAATTCTGCAAAGACTTTCTCTATTGGACTTGGATTTCACAAATCCCCGATTTTGAGCAGCTTGCATTTTTCAATCAATTTATCTACCAACAAGTAAAGTTGCTTGCAGGTGTCAATGGAGTATTCTATGTCTTGCTCCAACTTAATTCCAGTTCTTTGGGCCCTTGCAATTGTTATATAATTCATTCGATGTTCATCTTTGGTCATCCTTGGGACTTTTGGGTGTGCATCTAGATGTTCTCGTGGCCACCTATTTAGATCATTGATAGCTATGAACACTCTTGTCAAATCAATTTTCTTCTTCTTAACCTGATCATATAATGAAAAAATTCGAGCATCTATGTCCTGAAATTCCTATAGACAAGGATATACTTTCTTTTCCATATCACAGAATTCTTTATGTACTTCATTAGCACATGCTTTGTGCTCTGCGACACTGTCCCTTTTCTGTTTATACCATCTATTTTCTTCCTCTAGGCCGCTTTTCGAGCCTTGTATTCTCCTATTTCTTTGATATAGTCTCTAATATTTTTCTCCATGGCCTTTGTAAATTCTACACCAGTGGAATCTATAGCTATAGGATACTAGCTAGTGTTTGTGACTATTGTTCTTTATGTGGTTATTGTAACTGGTTGAACACCTAAAATGAGAAATGTTCTTACAGTTCGTTGTACAATCTTGCCCTGGCCACTATCAAATATGAAAGATTCTAGATCTTCCACTATGTTATATTTGAAGGATGTTAAGCTCCCCAACCCTAGTTCTCCCAGAGGGAAGTGGCCTCCAGTCAATGGTATGCTAGAAGCCTCAGGAAGGTTGGTATCCATGGGATCAGTGTCATCGATTTCCTATTTTGATTTCTTTTCCTCCTCTTTCTTTTCCCTTTCTTCTTCTTCTTGTTTGAGCTTTGTGATCTAGATGGATGTCAGTGGCCTCCCACCTATTCCAACTGGCTCATTTTGGCAGTTTTTTCCCTAGTTTTTGGGTCCCTAACTTGCGAGGCCATTTTGAGGCCCTAAACAATGTTTTTTAGGGCTCACCACAGTTAGAATGACCTTTGATAGATAGAAACAAAATGTGTAGTCCTCAGATAGACCTTTCCAACAGGACTATCATGGGCTTAAAACAAAGATCATATGAAAAAGTTACGACCCCGGGAAGTTGATATACTGACTTACCCAAACGGGGCCCACATGACTTTTGGCACTTCATCTCCTAGGGTTAGGTTTTTTGGATGTATAGGGTTTTTGACATTCTTGTTTATTGTAAAATGGCCTTCAGAGCCTCATTGTAATCATCTTCTTGTAAATGAGCATGGTTGTCGCATATCTTCTCAAAGATAAGCCGCCACCATTCTAGAAAGCTTGTTTCCGATGCATTTTACAGTTTCAACGTTTTTCCTTATTGAATAGAAACCAATTTTACTGTATATCTGTTATTTTGTGTTAAGAATATTTTGATAATAATTTGTATTCATTTTGTTCTGCAAATACATTATGGATCAGTGGTATTAGAGCGATCTTCTCCTTGTCATTCTTAATGCATGTCCCCAACGAGGTCAGGGTACAAAGAATTAGGTCTCGAGCTTGTTTCTCTTGAGGAAAAAATCTTTTGGATGCCCAAACGACATCTCATGAAAAAAGAAAAGAAAGATGATGGGACAAGAGATCCCTTCAAAATGTTGCTCAAGGAATCCCTCACACAACAGAGGAATGAAATGATAAATAGTTTTGCGCAAATCCTTTGGCGGCTACCAATAGGAGACGCATCTTCCTCAAATGGAGGCACCACCCCCTTCAAGGTACAAATCAACTTTGATATTCCTATATTTGAAGTTTAGATAGACACAGATGTGGTAGACAAATGATTGAATCTGCTAGAAGGGTATTTCTTTTTCCATAACTTCTCGAATAGAGAAAAGATTACTTTTTCGCTCCTCAACGTTGTCCCCCATGTCAAAGATTGGTGGGAAAAATTCTGTGAGAAAAAGGAAACAGAGGAACCCTCAATATTTATAGACACAGTCACCTCAGAGTCCTTCAAGGATTCTATTAAGGAACAATACTACCATGTTGGATGTTATGATGACCTGTATATAAAATGGACCAAGCTGCGGCAGGAAAGAGACCAAGCGATGCTCAAGTTCACAAATATATTCCATACCTTGTGCACCAAGTTGGGTATCAAATATTCTGAGTGACATATCGTGCTCAAGTATCACGGTGGTCTGCATAGATACATCTAGGCCAAAATGAAGTTTCTGGACATCTCATCCTTGGGCGTGACCTACGGATCTGCCGTCAAAGTCGAGCAGAAGCTCAAACAAGATATGCGACAATTTGGTCCTGGGAACCCCTCACAGCAAAATCCAGGAAAGGACGGCCCAACCCGCAGAACAAAGGACAGAGCAAAAACAGACATCCTCAGGACAACTAGTCTAGGCCGTAAGCAAAGAAGGACACCGGAAAGACAAATAAAGATACCGAGAAGTGTTGCGACTTCCATAAGAGCCCTTGGTATAACATTGTTGATCGTCACTCGAAGCAGTCACTGGTGGCTAAGGTGAAAGCCTCTAAATAATATGTGGGTTACGAATCTAAGTCAGAACCAAAAAGGGGGAGACAGATCATAGACATAGAACCCAATGCTACCTTTGCTACCACCAAGCTCTAGCTCGGTGAACTAAATGAGCCAGAGGAAGGCGAGCACCTTTTTCATTCACATATGTGGGTGAAGGGTACCCCATTGCAATACATTGTTGATAGCGGTAGCCAGAAGAACCTCATATCAGAAGAGGTTGTCAAGTGACTCGCCCTGGTGACAACGCCGCACCCGCAGCCCTACACCATCGGATGGCTCCAGCAAGGAAGAGACATCTATGTCAGACAACAATGTTGCATTTCATACGAAATCAAGCCCTTCAAATATGAGGTATTTTTCGATGTTTTCCCTCTCAAAGTTTGTAATTTTCTTTTGGGCCAACCATATTTATGGAAATGTCATGATGTATATGAGTCTAAGCCTCGCAGTGTTATTATTACTTTGAACAAGAAATTGTACATGATACCCGAGGTAGTCCCACCCAGTGCTATTTCCTTGATCTCTACTAAGCAATGCAAAAAGGTAATCTCTCAGACATGGAAGTTTATCTTCTTCGTGATTCGCTCTCAGAATGAGAAAAATATCACAGCCACATTCGGGGTCTTCACGACCAACCTCTCCACATAGTTGAAGAAAGTGGATAAGGTCATGGAAGAATACTCAAGTATCTTCTCCTCACCTACTGGGGTACCTCTACACTGTCAGGTCAAGAACCCCATCGATCTGACCCCTGGCGCACCGCTGCCCAATGGGACAGTCTACCGTCACTCTTTGTTAGAGAATGAAGAGATCAAGTGACAGATCTAAGAACTACTCCACAAGGGGCACATCCATCCCAACTCATCACCTTTCGGGAGCCTAATCATGCTGGTACAGAAGAAAGATGGAACCTAGCGACTCTGCATTGATTATCAAGCCCTGAATAAAATCATAGTCAGAAACTAATACCTGATTCCTCGAATTGATGACCTCCTTGATAAACTCACGGGGGCCAAATACTTTAGTAAGATTGATCTGAAGTCTAGCTACCACGAGGTCCCAATAGAACAGACAGATATATGGAAGATCACCTTCAAGTCAAAGGAATCTCTTTTTGAATTGTTGGTCATGCTCTTTGGTTTGACAAATTGTCTAACCACATTCATGAGGATGATGGATGATATCTTATGACCATTCACCAATACTTTTGTATTTGTGTATCTGGATGACATCTTCATTTACAACAAGACTTGGGCAGAACACTTGCATCATATTCAACAAGTTCTACACACTCTATGGTAGTACCAGCTCTATGCAAACTTGGAAAAATGATCCTTTGGCATGGACAGGGTTCATTAACTAGGCTACATCATTGATTAGCATGGCATACATGTGGATCCAACCAATATCCAAGTCATCCATGACTGGCTAGCCCCAACCACACTCATTGAGCTTCAAAGCTTCTTGGGCCTTGCTAATTTCTAGTACAAGTTCGTGTTGGGATTCTCCCATATTGCATGGGACCTTAGCCAAGTAACCAAGGGTGGTGGTAAGGAGAAATTTGTGTGGGTCCAGTCTCAACAACAAGCGTTCGATGATTTGAAGCAACGCTTGTGATCAACCCCAATACTTTCACTACCGGACCTGCAACAACCCTTTGAGATCAAGACATATGCTTCAGACTATGTTGTGGGCGTCATTCTCACACAACACGACCACCTCGTGGCCTATCATAGTGAGACACTATCGGATGTTGTCTGTAAGTACCCTACTTATGACAAAGAAATGTACTCCATTTTGCAAGCCTGCCGCCAGTGGAGACATTGCATTATTGGGAAGGAGACAGTCATCCACACTGATCATAAGCCATTGCATTTCATGCAGACACAAGGGGAATTTCATAATGACCGCCATTAGAAGTGGTCCACGTACTTGCAACAATTCTACCTCAACATCAAGTATAAAACGAGAAGCAACAATCGTGTCGTTGATTTCCTCAACAGACCACCAGTCACGACACACATCACTATGCTAGACTCTTGTGGCCATGAGACCTCTCGATGGCCCCAACTCTATGAAACAGACTTGGACTTCACCTCTACCTACCAAATGTTGGGTGCAAATGCAGTTGTCACTAATTTCCATCTTTAGGACAGGTTGTTGTGTCGTATGGGCCATATATGTGTTCCATTAAGCGAGCGAGCGAAGTTGATATGGGAAGCCCACTACTATTGGGTGGTAGGACACTTTGACATCGAAAAGATAGTGGAAATGTTGTAGAAACATTTCTACTGGATGAAACTTTGACAGGAGGTCGGCAAGTATATCAGGTTCTGCACTGCCTGTGAAATTACCAAACT
Organism: Picea engelmannii; assembly: GCA_009831015.1. NCBI lineage: Eukaryota > Viridiplantae > Streptophyta > Pinopsida > Pinales > Pinaceae > Picea > Picea engelmannii. The sequence goes on from ML782418.1 coordinate 854,970, forward strand.
GACCACTAAGAAAGAAGGCCTATACACCCCTCTGCCTACTCCTGACAGGTCATGGGAATCCATCTCAATTGACTACATGTCAGTCCTCCCATCCACCAAGCGGGGCAATCACTGTGTTTTTGTGGTTGTGGATTGCTTTTCTAAGATAGTGATTATGGTCGCCTGCAAGAAGAGCATCATAGCAGAGGCCACTACCAAGCTCTTCTTTGAATGATTATGGGTACATTTTGGAATTGAAAAAACCATTGTCTCAGATCAAGACAGTCGATATCTCAGTACATTCGGGTCAAGCCTCTGGTCATTGCTGGACACCAAGCTCACCAAATCCACAACCTTGTACCCCCAGATAGATGGTCAAACCGAGGTCGTAAATTGAATGATCATGCATATTATGCACATGTATAATTCCAAGCACCCTCACACATGGGATGAGAGTCTCCCCTGTGTTCATCATATTTACAACCAATTCATGCATAGCTCAACTAGCCACAACCCCTTTCAGGTGGGATTGGGATTCCAACCATTGGGTCTCGTAGATGTTGTACTACCCCTTGCGGTCACCTCGACCAACTCATATCCTACTCCAACTGAAGTTGACAAAGCCACCTGGTTCATTGAGTATATCAATAACATCTACCAACGGGTTCACGATATCCTACAAAATTCCAATGACAAGTACAAGTAATGCCATGATCAACACCGAGTGCCACATAAGTTTTAGGTGGGCGACAAAGTTTGGTTGCACTTGCAGAAAGAGCGCCTTATATTACCCCATTGGAAGCTTCACCCACTCCTTTATGGATCATACATCATCACCAAGGATGTGGGTGATAATTCTTTCGAACTCAACATTCCTCCTTTCCTTGGCTTACAACTAGTGTTCAATGTGGATATCCTTCGACCGTATTTCCCACCATTATTGGACACCTCAGAGATAGTAGAACAACTGACACCAACATAGCTCAAACTCGACTGCATACAATAGGAATCCAGTGATCATATTGTGGAAAAATAGATCAAGGGAACTTGCCAACAAAGGATCCATCTTTATCGAGTTGTCAAAGTAGGGCAACTCCTGCACCAAGGCAAGTGGCTCACCCGGGGCCAAATTCAGTAGAAATTTCTTCATCTTATGGGGGAACTCAACACAATGGAGACTATTGCTTCCTAAGGGGGGAGGATTGATCCAGATGGATTTTGGTGGCCTCCCACCTATTCCAACTGGCTCATTTTGGCAGTTTTCCAGTTTGGCATTTTTTTTCCTAGTTTTCGGGTCCTTGACTTGCGGGGCCGTTTTGAGGCCCTAAACAACGTTTTTTAGGACTCGCCACAGTTGGAATGACCTTTGATAGATAGAAACAAAATGTGTAGTCCTCAAATAGACATTTCCAACGGGACTATCGTGCGCTTAAAATGGAGATCATATGCAAAAGTTACGAACCTAGAAAGTTGATGTACTAACTTACCCAAACGGGGCCCACATGACTTTTGGCGCTTCATCTCCTAGGGTTAGGTTTTTTGGATGTCTAGGGTTTTCGACATTCCTATTTATTATAAAAAGGCCTTCGGAACCTCATTGAAATAATCTTCTTGTGAATGAGTGAAACTGTCACATCTCTTCTCAGAGATAAGCCGACACCATTCTAGCAAGCTTGTTTCCATTGCATTTTACAGTTTCAATTTATTTCCTTATTGAACAGAAACCAATTTTACTGTATATATGTTATTCAGTGTTAAGCATATTTTGATAATAATCTGTATTCATTTCGTTCTACAAATATATTCTGGATCACTTTGCTTCATGTTCTACTTGGAGTCTCCTTTGCTCTTTTTCCTCTTCTCCCTTCCTCTTTTTCTCTACTTCTGCTATTGCAATTGCTTCTTTTGCTGCTTCCTTATGCCGAAGTGCTTCAACTCCTTCTCCAACCTTTTTTTTTTAGTTTTTTCTTTATCTACAACTTCTTCTTTATATTTCTTATGACGAAGTGCTTTAGGCTCCTTCTCCAACCTTTCTTTTTCTGTTATTGCTTTAGCTACAACTTCTTCTTCGCTTTCTTTTTCCGGAGTGCTTCATGATCCTTCTCCAATCTTTCCTTTTCTGTTGTTTCTTTAGTTGCAACTTCTTCTTCATCTTTTTCCTTGGCTTATGCTTCTTTAGTTGCCTTTTCTTGCATGAACTTTGAGTTTTGTTTAGTCGTAGAGCCGCCTCCCCTTCTTAAGATAACCTCATCATAATTATGTGCCTTTTTGTATATCTCCTCATCTCTCCATGTTTAAGATTCATAAGGACACTTATGCTTGCAGGGTTACAATGTTGGATGACAACCTTTTGAGGATCATATCTATGGAATATTCCTTCCCCGAAATGGAATGTTTCCAAAGCCTCAGCCTCAGCATGTGCCTCCTTTGAGTTCTTGAAACTGTAGGATCTCACATAGAATGGTAGTGGTGGCCATGATAGTTTCTTATATTTGGAAAGGGATGCCCCAACCCCATGTACAAAGGTGTGGTATGCTACCTCCTGCAACACCCATTTGTCAAGCAACAATTTGGGAAGTACGTGTGGAGGTTTAGTTGATCCATAGATTCTAATATAAGTCTCATTCTCAAGTACAAACCAATCATCAATTTTGTTGATAGCTTCCATTTCCTTCTCTAACATGCATGGTGCTCGTGCATAGAATAACAATTGGAACAACGAAATTAAGAAGTGATTGCAAATATTTTGATAGTGCACTCGATATTTATGCTCCCACAAGTCTTGACAATAGACATGAATAGGGTGGTCACTCTTTTTCCATCTCCAACCCATTCTTGGGTAAGCATGTTCTTGGAAAACCATATGCAACAGGTAGGATGACATGTGGAAATGAAGATGCTTCCCCGACACTACATGTTTTACTATGGATACAGAATTTTCAAGGTTGGCTGAGAGGATAGCCGCCCAGTTAAATATATGACCAGTAGTTATTATAGTGTGTAGCAAGTGAACCCAATATTCATTGAATGTTGAAGTGTTTTCTTCTCCATAAAGCTTGCACATAAGGGCTACAACATATTTGTAAGGGGTTCTGAGCATTTTCGTGGGATAATATAAGGATCTTGATTTAAAACTTACATTTGGAACCTGTCAATTCTTAATTACTTCTCTACAATCTAGAGGACATTTCAACATCCATTCATCTATGAGTTGAATCTCTTCAGTAGGAAGCTTATAGCATGCATGGATAGTTGAGGCCTAGAACGATGCAATAAATTTCCCTTCAATATGTTTTATCAGCCTATTGTCAATGTCAGTTCGATGGATGATCCAAGAAATAGCCTCTGCACATGGGAACACTTCGGGATGGTGCAACTATCTGATAAATTCGAGACCTTTGAAGAGCGCGGTAAACACCCAAATCTCGATCATCATTCGATACATTGGGATAGGAATATCGGTGGAACATCTTGTAAATTTCTCCCCATTGATATTCCACGATGCAGGTAGTGTCATTGTAAATGGGGCCTTCCCCTCCTTTGTCTGACCTAGCTTCAATAATGGTCTCTTTTCCATGCCTCCTCTTGTAATGTTCCATAGATGTTCCTGTGATTCACTCGCAACAAGCTAGGTTGTTAGTATGCTTAATATCTTCACATTTAAGTTGAGGTAAAATCTAAATCGATTGATCTTAATTGATTCGATGCAATTCAGTTATGCCTTGTATTTCTTTGCAACAATCTTCAAGCTAGAACAATAGACTGATTTATTGAGCTTCGAAACTGTGGTACCATTTCCCATGCAAGGACACATTTCTTCTTGTAAAATACCTCAAATTAATGTACGTTTCAAAAATTAATGAGCATTACAGTTTAGAGTGCAGGAGAAGCTCTTATAGCACATTCAATTTGTTAATGATTGTTATCTTGTAGCACTTCTCACTTCAACATTTACTAGAAAATATGGAAGCATACTCCAATATTTCCTTAGCCTCAAAACAAGGACTCCATATGAGGACCCATACAAAAAGGATTAGAGAGGATTTCACCTCAAAACATACAAGAGTAGACATTTAGTGCATTCCATGTAAAGCATTCTAGATTCACCCTCTCAAATTATTCCTCACTTTGTTGCAACATTATCATAATATATTAACCATGATTCAATCTAGTTATAACTAGAAATACAATATATTATCATTGCACATGTGTTATTGGTTTTCCTAGAAGCTTTAAAATAGGTATGTAATCTTCAAAAGTTAGCCTGCCTCTTATATCTCATATTATTGATATCATTATAAGGGGTGTTTCTATTAGGTTTCTTAACCCTGATACCACTGCAAATTTATTGTCTTAGAGTTGATGGAAGCATGGGATAATCCTTGGGTAAGGCCTAACCTCGACTCTGTTGCACAAGCACTAATTATCTATTATAAACTCAGATTTCTATCTAGCATGGTATTAGCATGTCATTCACAAATGACAGATAACTGTCTATAAAAGGAATTTATTCTGGTAACTCAAGTTGTTATCCCCTTTTAGCATATGATAAAACAAGGTTTTTCTCTTGGTATTGCAATGGATTCACCATGAATTTGAAACCTTATTGCAGGGCATTGCCAAACTCTAACAAACTATAATCATGATATAATAAAATATGAGTTGTGGAGACTTTGTTTTATTAATTTTCATGTTACCAACACAAATAAAATAGTAAATAACATTGACACAAAATTAAAAGCATTGATAAACTCACTTAGATTGTTTCCTCAAAATAAACATAGTCAGATGCTCTAGCTTCGTGGGTTTCCATTGCCAAGTGTGTTGTTTTGTTCATTTGTACAGTATGATTTTTTGTGGCATTTCATAGGAGACTATCTGTCTACACCATACACATCCATCTAGTTGATTGATATCACCTATCTAGTTTAATTTTGAATTTCCAACGTCTGCATCCAATTTTCAATTTCATTACCCAATTTAGTGTTAAGTAACTTCTCCTGACCAGTGCAGACCTCACAAGTGTTGTGCTCCTAGAAGAACATATTACATGACAAGACTATCACATATGATATGGGCCTCCTTTGGGTCATACGGGTCAACATATACTAGTTGAGGCCACACAAGTCAATGTAATGGTTTATTAAGATCATTTTTAAGATCATTTTATTATGTTTGGGTGCATCGGTCAGGGTGTAAAGGTGTCATGAACAACACACTCCAATGCCCCATTCATGCTGTAGGGTTATACCTCAACCATGGATTCACTTACACCTATGGCTTTAGGTTTGATTCAGAGGTTATGTCTGTCTTCTTTGACTATGTCCAGAGGATGGTACCAAGTGTAGCTGACCGATTAGAGATTTCCCAAAATTTGGAACTCTATAAGAGGTCCATTGGCTTATTTGGGTTTGACATGGCCTTAAATGATAGGAAGAACATAATGCCAAGTAAGTTTCACCTTGTTTTAACTTTTAATTTTCAAAATTTATTTTTTAAATTTCAAGTTATCAGATTAATCATTAATCTTCTTAAGTTGTTTCTTTGTCTTAAACTAAATCATTGCCTTCTCTTATGTTTCTCTAATTCATTGTAGATACTTGGTGGAAAAACTATGGCACAAAGGTACTTATTCTACAGAAGATAGAAATTCAAGTGCTTAGCCAAACATGTAGCTATTTTGGTTGTGAGCGCAACTGGAGTGTATTTGAAAAAATACACACCAAAAAGCGCAACAGTTTAGAGAATTTCAAATTTAATTATAAATTCATTACAAAATTACCAATTATTAAATTGTCATTTAAATTTTATTCTCCTTTAAATTTTAATAAATTAATTTATGATCCTCCTATAGGTTGGATACCCCACGCCTTAATGATTTGTTCTATGTCTACTACAATCTCAGGTTGTGGGTGAAGCAACTTGAGAAAAAACCTGATGTGAAGACCATTTCATTGGATGGGATTGACACCACTATTGCATGGAGGGTGGAGGTCAAGGAACATTTTATTGAGACTGCCCTTGATTGGATAGAGGAGGATAGTGATGATGATCATGATATCTCTGAGGAGTTGGATTAAGATGTTCCAGAGGATATTCAGTTTCACGCCGAGTCTGCGAGTGTGCCACCAACAAAGCCACATTCACAGTGAGAGGGAGATAGACTTAGTGGTAGCACTAGCATCTACCTCCTCTACCTTCTTCTAGAGGACATTAGTCTCGAGGGTCTTCTAGTTCTTCTACAGGATGTTCGACTCTAGTACAAGGCGCACAAGCCTCAAGGGCCCCTACTCCTAGTGCTAGAGGAAAACACTTTTTGCATCGATTACCTTTGCTCGTAAAAGGGGTAGAGGGAATCGATAGTTTATTTACTTGATTTCATTGTATATGAATCATGAGTCATGATGACGATCATGAGTTACATTTATTATATTTTTTATGATTCAGGAATTAGGATTCAGGACATGATTCATTTTTTATGTGTGATGTATCACTAGACATCTTATATATATTATATATGAGTTTTCTTTCCACATTCATGTGTCAATATGTCTATTTGATGTTAATGTTGCTTTATATGTTAAAAAAAAAAATGATTTTTTTTGTATTTTTTTTAAGTTTGTCAATATATTACCAATGTTTGTTGATGTTTTCACGATAAATCTGATACAATTTTTGCAACTTTGGTAATTATCTCATTTCCTTAACAATATTTATAAATTCACTTTCAAACCCGCCCACAAAATTAAGCCTCAATAAATACACAGATCAACTCTTCACAAATCACACTCTTCACGACAAGGGAGACGACTCGCTATATTGTTAGACTTTTATCATAGGAAAAATCCTTTGACTTCTTGGCCAGTTCTAATAGAACCATGGTAAGTATTGATAATTTTCAAACTCTTGGATTCGTCTTTCTGTCAAGATCACTAATGTGTGTTCTCATCTCTGTTGATGGTATAATTGAACCTTGATCTTCATTGAATTCATATTCTCAAGCTTCTAAATTTTTATATGTTTTATGGAAGTAGTGGAGAAGTTTCGGGAGGGATGTATACCTTACCTAAAATTGCAGGACTGTAAACCCTTTCTTAGAACATCAACAACAAATGGAATGATATTATGAGTTGATCTTCAAATCTGTACTCCACCATTGGGTCACAACGAAATTTCAAGAAATAGTTTATAATCTCTACAAGAAAGTTGAATAAGTTCCAACCATACAAATTCTATCATTTTGTTGTACAACATTGGACTCTCGATAATACAGAACTAGGAACTATTTGGATTTGAAATTGTTGGGCTGCCAGTAATTACTGGCCTGAACTTACTAAATATTGAATTTTCTCTAAATATGCATCTACCCCAACAAACTTTAATAAAAATCCTGCCAGAAAATATAATAATATACCAGAACTATTTAAAGATTTGTTTAGAACACCTACAAAAAAAAAGATATTGTCCCGCTATTTTGAACATTTCAGTTCTATAGTCGGCTTTTCTTCACTCACCTACATATGCGTCCAACATGCAAAACAAGATGCACTAATTTCTATTGCAAATCCATCCTTGTTACCCAGTAGGCCATAGGACATGATAATGAAATAAAAAAACTCATGCTTGTTGTATTGATCTGTATAATCAAATCAACTACTAAAAGACTAGCATAATGTTACTGTGGAATCTAATTAATTGTGTGGCTTCTATATGTTTATGTAAATTCTAACCTTGTACAATATCTACTGCAAACTGATATTCAGAAAAGAACAGAAAAGATACAATGGCAAATACAAACATTACACAGAGATTTTTCACCTGGAAACCCAAACTGGGAAAACCAACATATATTATATTGATACACATTGTGTTACATTGTTTACAATACAATATACACATAGGAGCCAGCGGCATCCAAAACCCTAACCCAATGACCTGGATTAGTCCAAAACCCTAATTCCTTAACCGGAAATAGAAAACCATCGGCAAAAAACCATGTGCCGAAAACCACCTAATATCATGTGGTCCCGGAAATATGTCGTCCCGGAAATATGTCGGCCCGAAACCGGCGAAAATATGTCGGCCCAAAAAAAAAAATTCGGGGGCGCTACCCCCGAACCCCCGCGCGAGGGGCCTAGCGGCCCCTCCTCTTACCCCCCTGCGCACCCGGCGCAGGCGCTCAGACACTACTACTCGTGCAAATAATATAACACATACCCAACATTCTCCCACTTGTTGTTTTCTTTGCACAGAGGGGGTTACAGGGTTACATAGTCAACAATCCAGGGCAACAATGCCCATGGATCATCTACACCAAGAGAACTTCTCAGTGCTCACATATTTTGTTAATGAATCTGCAACATTCTTCAAAGTGTCCACCTTCATCAGTGATACTTTCTTTTCTTCAATCATGTCTCTCACAAAGTGATATTGAACATCAATGTGCTTTG